>WEIT01010280.1:29343-80715 GCA_013389985.1 Dryoscopus gambensis | reverse complement strand
CTGGAGCGGGACATCCCGCGGCGCCCCGGCTGGAGCGGGGACGGCCGCGTTTGGTGCACCCCCCAGCTGCGGGGCTGACCGCTCCGAGGCGATAAACACTGCGGACTTTAACTCTCTTAAGTTTTTCTTGACTAGGGATGGTGAGGGGGGAGGAACATCCGATCAC
The DNA here is from genome assembly GCA_013389985.1 of Dryoscopus gambensis. Taxonomy (NCBI): domain Eukaryota; kingdom Metazoa; phylum Chordata; class Aves; order Passeriformes; family Malaconotidae; genus Dryoscopus; species Dryoscopus gambensis. Next base: position 80,549 of record WEIT01010280.1, on the reverse strand, counting down.
AGCCCTCTCCAGTGCCTCAAGGCAGCATTTAGGAAGCAAGGGGAAATTCTTCGTTTCTTCACGAAATTTAGGCCTAGGAAATGTTAGAGTTCTTAGGCTATAAGACTGGGACACGCAGAGCCAAGGAGTTCCCAACTTCACTCGGTAGTAGTCTGCACTGTTTACATTACTGTATTTACATTACCCACTGATGTTGACAATCTAGTTTCTAAGAAAGTCCAGAGCTATAGCACTGTCAGGCCACTGACTGATCAGTGACACCGCAGAAGAACTTGTGTCACAGACATGCATCATCAGGCACCTTTTGGTTTCTCTTCCTCTTTCTGACTATACAGTGGCCCCAACCCCATACACCCCAGCATGTCCATGGGAAACAGCTGGGAAGGAACAGAAAATTGCCAGGTAGTTCATTACTGTAAGGCCAAATAACATCTGATAATGCTGTTTACAAGAACACATGGTCTTCAATTGCTTTCCTAGAAATAATCTCTAAGTATTTTGGTATCCTAATATATTGCTACCACGGATCAGAGCCCATCTGAATAGAGTACAATAGGAAAGCATCAACACTTGGCAGAACTATATTCTGCATAACTTTCCTTTTTTTCCCCTCTTTCAAGTCCTAAAATGGATCTCATTCAGTTTGGCCTTGATTTGATAACACAAGTTTTAAGATCTGCTAGTACTGGATGAAAAGCACTGCAGCCACATGGCGATCACTGGCACAGGAAAACATTTGATGGAAATAAGTTTGTACTGACAGACTGTGTCAGGTCAGGTACTGTCTGTCTATACTACCCTAACTTCACGCTGGATCATGGAACATTCGTATTCCCACTGCTGGCATAAAGGTAGAGGCTTAATGCTAGGATAAAATCAGATTCCCTGGTCTGGTTAAGGCCTCATGCCTGCTTTACAATAACATCAGTTGGCATCAATGCTGGAAAAGCAACAGTTCAGCAACTGATTCTGGGTGAAACATTTTTTTTTCCTCTGATCAGGTTAATTTTCTTCCAGTTCATTTCCTTTGTTGGGTTCAGCATGTGGCTGTGCTGCTGCTTGTGCCAGTGTAATGGAGGAGGTAGCAGTGAGCAAAAATAGGCAGCGGCAAGAGAGTGGATATGAGTGCTTGTTTTGGCAGCAGTATCAGATTATATTGGCTTAATACATTCATGTACCTGTGGCTTAATTTGACAGAAATGTAGCGGTGTGCTCATGCCTTCCTGAGATGTACCACACACAGCAGTCGATCCGTGCTCCAGTCTTATTTCAGCCCCTTGGTCACAGATGTCACAATCAGACTCAGTGCTGAAGCAACCTCTTAAAGCAGTACAAACTGAACAGTGAGAGGCTACTTCTCTGCCCAGATCTCTATTTCCAAATGAAAAACAAGAAAAATATTTTCTGGACAGTGTTGCAGTCACCCCAAAGGGGTGACAAAGCGCACATCTGCTCCACCCGTTACGGGAGGGCTTTGTTAGCTGGAGATGCGTTCAGTGACCACACCTTCCCCTCGCAGGGAAAAGCTTTTCAAAAGCCATCAATCATCCCTTGCTTCCTTCCCTCTCCTCTTCCTGCCCCATCCCCCAGGGAAGAGGCTGGAGGGATGTAAACACTATATGCTCGATTGGGTCTCAGTCACTGTCATACCAGGGGAGGCTCTCAAGAATATTCCAAAGCAGTATCTGTAACGCTGCCGTCTTGTCCTCTCTGATGTCACACGTCCCAAGGCTTCCCGTGATTTGGACACGATTTCCCTCTCTTAGATTCAGTCTGTGGCACATTTCTCTCTGCTACCGGTACTCTCTTTCCTAACGTATTAGGAAAACACACAACAACGAATATAATCCTGTAAACATCTACTAGATCACAATCTAACAGTATCTGATTATTTATTTTTGTTAAGGAAAAACCCATTACAGAATTTTCTGGGAAGAAAACTTGATGTAATTTCCTAAGTGTTAACGTGCCTATCAACATTTTCTGTTCTTTTTAAAAGGCTTGAGTAATCTGTCTCCATTTTTGTCTCAAACATGGAAATAGCTGCCTTCCAATAGATTTTACAAGGTTATCAAGAATACAGATCCAGACTCCTTACAGCAGTGTGTCTGGAGAGAAAGGGACAACAGAGCTAAATTGAAATGAGAGTTTCTGACTGGACACCAGGACAGCCAGACATTGCTCTGAGAGGCTGTGCACTCTCCATTCTTGAGCATTTTCAAGTCCAGAATTCATACAGCCCAAAGCAACCTGACCTGATCTTTTTGCTGATGCTGCTTTAGGCTGGAGGTTGGACTAGAGATCCCCTGAGGTCCCTTCCAATCTGAACCTATGCTCATATGAAAAAGCTGCTTTGTTCTCACTCCAGAACATAGGCAAAATTACTTCTGTGTACAACCCTATATTTGGGATTACGTTGATAAAGCTCAAGATAATTGCCTGGACTTTTCAGTACTTGCACAGAGATATATTAGTTCAAGTACTGTCAACAGTTCTCCTGCATATTTTCTGAGATGCAGGAAGCATGCCTTGTTTGCAAAGAACAGTGTCAGTCTTACTGACTTAGCAATGCCAAAACTGAGATGCCTAATCTATAAAATGTATACAAATATGATCATAAAAATCATGTTTTCAAGGACTTTGTTATTAACTGCACACAACAAGTGTGAACAAACTTGCAGGTAGCCAGGCATATTGCTGCTTGCAGTTATAAATGAGCAATTCATTTTGATCCTGAGGGAAAAAGGTGACCACAGGGTCTAAGAGTGCCTCTATAAATCATTCAGAGCTTCTTTAAATTACCCAGAGTGCCTTATTCAGAAAAAAAAGGAAAACTCATGAGCAGCTCTGGTGCATTTTGGAAATACAGTGTAGCAATTTACATGTTCTGCTTTGTTTGCTTGCTTGTAGGTTTTCAGAGAGACAGTGTAAATACAGAAAGAAAGACTTGTCTGGAAACCTGGAGACAACTGAAAGTACTCAAGAATCTTTCCAGTAGACTGGCAAAATGAAGCCATTATTTTAAAAACAGTTCTACGCATTTAAGCTGCTACTTTACCATTTCTGTTCTAAATCAAATTCATGGCTTCCCTTACTTATCTCAAAATTCAACCAAAGTAGATATTTCCCCTCAGGGCATTCAGTGCCTCTGTAGGACAGATTGTCTCTCAGCCCTCGATCTGATTTAAATGTGAAACTTAGAGTCTATTGCAAACCCCTGTGAGTCCTGACTGGATCTCCTGAATTTCCTTACAACTCTGCTCTCCTGCTCCCCTGATCTTCAGGGCCGTCTGAAGACCCACTAGTGGAAAAGTGACTGTGGGTACCCCATTTCCCCACCCTGAGGGTACCTAGGAGACTTTCATCACAATGCTCAGTTCCCTGAGAATCCATCCTCTCCTCACCCCCGGTCATACGGAGAAAGATAGAAACCAGAGGAGGCAGGAAGCTGAGCTACAACAATGAAAAAATACTTTTAAATACCCTGTGCAAGCCAAGGAAACAGTATGCAGGGCTGAACTTTGAGAGATATTAAGCATTTCCTGTAAAGTGTTAATAAGGGGATATGTAAAGCTGAGTATCATATAGAAGCAGATTTTTAATTTTAGGCTTAAACTCATCTATTAGAACTGAAAGCATGAAACTAATTTCTAACAGCCAAAGGAACAGAGGAAACTTCATTACATGGGAAGTTCCTTTAGAAATGTTATCTCATAATTAATTGTTTTTATTTAAGTATTCCCAGTATGGAGGTAATGAAAAAAATCTGTATCTTGCTAAGTGAGCATGAGGAGGAGAGGTCAGTAGAAATGGGACACAGTAATGTTGTGAGCATGCCAAACACTTTATATATAAAATCTTCTGTAAATTTTCTTTTTTATTAGAAAAAAAAATTATTATGAAACAATGACTTCTGCAGAAGTATATGATCTGCTAAGAGTGAGGTATTGCATACACAATGAGAAGCTGTTGTTTAAGAATGCAGTCTTCAAAATAATCATATGAATATATTCAACAATAAGAAAAGAATCTCCATGATGATCCGAAAAAGGAAAACAAATAATCTTTTCCAGCTGTACCATTTCAAATACTGCTACCAAAGCACCAAATTACTTACACTCTACACTAGAATATGAAAAAAATTGCCATATTATCACTCATTATAAAATACACGTGCAGAATCACTGTAATAGATTTTTTTATCTGAACACATCAGCTCATTCTCTCTGGGAGTCCTCCAACCTGTCTCTGATTTTCCCATCACCTCTACTGCAGAGGTTTTTCCCTTAAATCCAACAGCTCACTGTGAAAAAAGAGCAGTCCCCTGTTCCCTGCAGCCGTCACAGAATGTGTCTGCTGTGGCCGCTGGGGTTGCACCTTCAGTGACATGCTTTGACTCCTATTCATTTTGGCTTGCTGTTCATTCCTTCCATGCTTTCTTAAATGTTCTTGGAAAGACACTTAATATAAATTGCACAATTATACATAATTGTTGCCATTCCCTCACTGATGACTGGTGTTACGAATATGAACACAGTGAGCAACACAATCACTTACTAACCCCATGCCAGCATTTTATAGTATGGAAAACACTATTTATTATTTGAAAGCCACGACAAGATAGTTCCTTATAGAAGCATTTCCCCTGTCAAACAAATCCCCTTCCTAAATATACCCTGTATATTCTGTGGATCACAAGTATGAAACATAATTACTGTAAAGGATTACTATGTAAGAGAAATTTAAGGAGGCTGCTCACAATCAGTAATTAAAACACAGGTCAAAATCCAATCCTCATTTGTGGAATGAACTGAAATAACTCTTAAAGATCTCGTTTCTGCCATTAGCCTGATAATGTTGCCAGACACTTGTTTGAAACTATAAAGCAGTCAAAGTGAGTAAACAGATGCCGAATATATTGTAGAATAAAATAATAACGTCTCTCCAAAATGACAAAGCATATTGCTTTTTCTGCTTTGTTATTAACTATGTAGAAAGTTCATCAGCATTATATTGAATCATATTTATTTTTTAACAAAAACTACTTATAATAGCTTACTCTTTTGACATGCTTTTCTGACTGTGTATTTTTACATTTTGTGCAGAATAAATTTATGGAACAATAGAAGAAGAAAGCAAAAATATTTCCTAAGTATTTTATAGGAAACAATGATTCCATGCAGCTATTTGATTTTTATATATTTACATATTTACATTTTAATACAGATATTAATAAAAGATGAAGCAAAATCTGGGAATACACAAAAATTTTTTCTAAAACTTCACTTTGTGGGCTCCTAAAGCAGGGTTATATATTCCAGTTATTAAACAGAAAAGAGGCTCTTCTTAGCCACAATATGTTCAGTTTTGGTGTGCTGGGTTTTCTTGGATGACTTTATTCATCATATTGACCAGGTTGGAATGGTTAGTATTTTATGAGAATTTTAGAAATAAGAAAGAAAAGAAATTAAAAGACTCCTACAATTAAAATATGTTTAAAGATTGAGAATAGTTAATGACAATGAAAAGATAAATCACTGCACAATGGTTAGAGTGGAAGGTCTGACCATAAATTGGCCAGACAGAAATTTTATTCCTTTGTGTGTTGTTTTCTTGGTATCTAAGGCCAAGAAGTAGCTTCAGATTTGTTAGTGTACTGCTGTTATAGAAAAAAAAAATTCAGCCTCTTGCCTGGTCTTTATACATCTATAAATAGGGACATACATTTTGAAGCCTTGAACAAAACAGGCACTATTTGCATTGTAAGCAGGTTTGGTACTAATGCAATGAGAAGCAAGCAGGAATCATAACACACATGGAAAAAAAGGAAGAAGACAAAGAAAGTAATGTATGATATGATACATCAAAAAGGTGGAATTGTCATCACTAGTGCAAAATCAGGCTTGTACACTCAAGTACGGGCTTGAAGAACACCTGAGGAAAAGCCAGAGTAGGTCCTGTTCTGCAAAGCTCTGCTGCAGACAGCAGGCAGGCCAGCAGCAGCAACAAGCCAGGCTGGGGACTGTGTACAGTAGGTGTATACTTGTGGGTACCTTGGAACAAAACCACGAAACACCACTCTTTCCAAACAATGTCATTGTCCTAAGATGACTCCTCTTGCTTTTTTTTTCCTTTCCCTGAAATGAAGAAGTCCTGTCGTGTTTGTTCGACAAATACAGTAGCCAAGTGAAGAACTGACAGCTCTACGCGCTGACAAGCACTGTGCAAATTTTTCCTGTCCTCACACACTTCTCTGTCAATTAACCTCATTTCTGGCCTGCAAATGTCTTTACAGTGCTCCAACTCCCCTGAGTACACCATCAACACTGTACCGGCTCTCTGGGGTCCATTTACATCATCTCGGCTGGAGTGTGAGAAACTAATTTCCATATAGATTTCAAAGGGGCATATAAGTTTTATCTGTTTCAAAATTACAGTCTTTACTCTCCACGTTTGTTTTATAATCACATATAAACAGAAAGATGTTTGTTTATAATGCACAATCTGATTTTAATGACCTAATTTAGGGTACAAAGTGAAGAAAAAAAGTCGTCTCAGAAGTTAAGCAAACGTTCAGTAACGAGCTTTAATCTTATCTCATTTTCAAAATCTTTAAAATAAAATATCCACATAAACCTTGACAGAATTGTTCCTGAAGTACCTGGAATAGCTTAGATCTCTGAGAGGCATTATGGATTTCAGTCTGCCAAAGAAGCTGTAAATTGTATTTTTCCTCTAAAAGTACACGTTCTACCCCTCTGAGTTTTGAAATTGTGTACTTGCTACATCTGCAGCACCTCCACAACATCAATATAACACAGAACAAAATGGTCAACAGATACATCTTCAGAATAAGAAAATTCTTCCTCCCATGTAAATCCAGTGCTCATAAAGGTCATCTAGCTCATGGTCATAGCAATGAAAGACCTCCACCATCAAGGAGGAGTGGCAGTGGAAGGTTTCTTATGCTTCAGTAACCTGCAGAGCCCACTCTCAGAGGTGAAAGAACGTTGTAGCTCCTGCTGATGCAGCCCTTCCCCGAGGGGCTGTAGGATCCTGAAGGTGTAGGGTGTGGCTGATGCACCACAGACGGGTGAAAAGCAGGAGCTGAACACCAAAGACACCTTTTGACACACTGTATATCTATCAGCTGCAAACAAGGGGTTCCTACCACTTCTGCTCCGAGCTAAACTAGCAACCAAATGCATTGCTACCCCAAGTCTGTGTCTTCACAGTCAGCATTTGAGTTTCTGTAATTTTAAATTCAGATACGATCTGAATATTTATGTTCAGTAATCAGTAAATTAATCAAGATGGCTAGGACAATTTATTTCAGGTAGTAACTCACAGACTTATTTACTGATGTTCCATACTAAGTGTCAGGGGCTGGCAGCCGCACAAATCATGGTGGGAAAATATTTTATTGCATCATAATTAAGTTTTACATTTATTTAGGTAAATAGATTCTTACAGTTGTTTTCAACACATTCTCTTCAGTTGGATTCAACGTATTTATCAGATACTGCACAACCATATTTCACAGGTCTGCTCACCAATATCAATTCATATAAATCAAGATAAAGCCTGGAATGAAATCCTGGTCTGATCAATAGGAGACTTACCAGTAGGTCCCAGATTTCACCCAGAATGAAAGCACTTAGATTGTGCTTTTGTGATTTACTGAGTTTATTCCTCAATATGTTTAATGCTCAGAGATGCTGAATTGGAACAAAGCTTCTACTCCTCTCCCCCCGCCTCCTCTGAGCTTCATGGTTACGGGCCCTTTGCTTAATCCACTGTTTCTTTTGCTTACTGATTCAAGTCACTAACCCAGCAGCTTTTCTTTCTGCTATTGCAGGGAGTTGAGTTGGGTCACTGAGGTGTCTAACAAGACCATCACAAGTTAAGTGGTAGGAGCACACAGCTGGGGGGAGGCAAGGTGGGAAGGTGTGTGTCCCTCCTGGGAGGAGGCTGGATGGCTTTGCTCAGTCTAGGGCTCCCTCACGGAATTTTACTCAAAACATTTTCACTGACAATCATTTTTTTAACAATACATTCCCAGTCATATTTCAGAAAAGTGACATTATTTCAATAACCAGACCCCTGACATGTTATGCAGATGCGCTGCAAGAGAGGTGGGTGAGCAAGTTCAGATAACACAAGAATTAGGCTGAACTTTCGCCCTTAGTTCCAGTGTTCTTTGAAGTTCTTCACTGCCTTGGCAACTCCTTCCCCTATCTTCCACTATTGCAGCTCCTGTCAGAGGCTCTGCATAGTCAGGATTTTCTCCATTCTGGGATGTTCAAAAAGAATTTTGCACTAAGCTCCCCAGGGACCAGATCTTCACAATGTTTCCGTGCTTGCAAGTACAGCTTGCTACACTCATTTCTCAGAAGAGCAAAACTCCCAGCTGCGTTTGCTGAATAGGGCTCTGAGACAAAAATTATTTCAGCAAATGGCTACAGGAACTTTCTATGAGTACTTACTAGGAGGAAATAGAAGATCTTCTTCTAGCAGGAATTAAATTTGGATAATTTTCTCAATAGTATTTTAACATGAATCTGTGAATATATGCCCATGCATATATATCAGGCTTTTGCTACTTATCCATCAAAACCACAAATAAACAACTGCCCGCTTCAGGACCTGGTCCAGTTGTCCCCTAATATAATCCATAAGTACATAATGAAGACAACTGGGCACTATCATATTATTGCTTTTGACCCTAAGACACAATTTACCATTCACTATTCTAAAGATCACTGAAAAGTTCTCATGTAAATATTTCTTTACATAAGTATAGATGGAACTTTGTTGTATTTTTCAAACTTTTCTGTCAGATATGATATTCAACCGTGTTAGCTAAACTCCAGTCCAAAATACCATTTGACTATATTTGGTGAAGTACACAAAAATATGTTTGGACAAACAGAATGCTCCTGGAGACCTACAGATACCATTGCTCCAGAACACAGGCTTAGGTACTTCAGGAGCAAGTAAAGGGTAATGGCTTGGAAAGGCAAACATGCCTGCTTCTTATACCTTCACTGTAATCAGTTACTTTACAGCAGACAGTCTCATTACTATAAATTGCAACTAGAGGCACTTTTGCCTTGCTAAGGAATTCATAAAAACATGTCAGATCATGTCAGCTGAGATGTTATATAAATCACATTCTGCACTAAGTAAAAAATATATTTTGCATCCAAGGAATTTCAGACTGTTTTCTGAGTAGAGCCCACTGTTTCACAACTCAAGAAGAATTTTCATCAGAATTACAGACATCACTTAAATGACATGAAAGTAAAAACCTAAATATGCCTAAATGCTTCCATTTTAATCCCCTTGTTCAGTATATTTCCCCTAAAGTTGCTACTTCATTCCACAGAAGGATTGTTCCCAACAGTGCCTCAGACTGTGTAAGCGCACCATTAACTTCTGTGCTTGCATGTGTGGAAGTGACATTACCCAGAGAAAAAGAAGTGTTCTGAAATCAACTACAAATGTAATGACAGGAGGTATGAGTAAAGAAAAATCCTTATGTCGAAATACTAACTTCAACTGCTCCTGCCACCAGTAACTGACTCCTAACTTTTTCTGACACTGTGAGGTCTTTGACTTTCTTAAATCTGATTCAGTAGTCGGTAACTTGAGAAAGAATAAACCTTTTTTTCCTAGCGACGACATACAATATGACAGTTCATGGGAGTAAATCATGTAGGCACATGATTTTGCAGGAACTAAGCCAGAGTGAAAAAAAGACAAGAGAGCTGCATTAATCCCTTGGTGACTACGTTCAGTGGGCTATGCATTGGTTTCGGCAGCTGATTTGACCAAATTGTTCTTTCTTTATTCTCACAGAATGGAAAAAAAAAATAGGAAAAGCTATGTCTTTGAGATAGAAATGACTCAAACTGCAAAATAAAGTCCAGTTTGCATCTTCACTAAAAAAAAAAAATAAACAATTTTATTACATATTTTGTATCAAAATATGTAATACCTGGCCACAAATCAGCCTAAGCAGAATCACCAAGAACAACTCATGTTGAGCTTCCTTGCTGTAGTTTTTACTAATGTCATTGTAGGATACAGAAAAATCTGTTTATTTCCACTAAAAAAATCAGGTTAAGTCTTTGAAATGTCACCAATGTAGACGACCTTTAATTTTTTAACAAAACAAAAGGCAGTCTTAAATTAACTAAAAGGTTAATTCTAGAATGTATTACCATAACATTTCCATTTAAAATAGTACATCCTCTAATAATCTATATTTTAGATTCCTCAACTACAGTTGGTTTAAATACTTAAAATTGTCTAATTACTGATTTTCTATTATGTTTGGCTGATACAATTTGAGATGAATCAAAACTGTGCTAGAACTCCTTTGTTAAAATGCTAAACCAGCCAGGCAATGTGCCTTTCATTAACCACCAGCTAGTTCTTGACTGACACTGTCGATTGCCTGCTAGGCAGCTCACCCTTCAATGGAAATTATTTTATGGTATCTACCTATGGATCTCAGTTTGTGTGGGACTACTCCTCCTTCTTGCTTCTTTCATGAACTGTAAACTATAAACAGAGTGGGGGGGGGAGAGGGGGGAGAGGAGGGGAACCCTGCCTTTTCAAGCTGAGAAACTCCAGGCTTCAGAAGACAGATAGTACGTAATACTATCTACTGTACCACTGTAATTATTTGGTAGCTGATCAAACTAATAAACACACCGTTTGGCAGAATGGGGACTTGGGACTACTTGAATAGATGTGAGCTCCTTTTCTTCACTGAGACTTCAGCTGTAGCAGACCTGATTTAAGAGATGTCCCTCCCCGCCCTAGCATTCCCTCTCCACATCCATGCCAGCCACTTATTCCACTCTTCAAAGCCATTACCGCACTCCTTAACTGGACTGAATCAACTGCTTTATGCTGGTGTGCTATGAAGTGGAAAAGAAAACTGATACAGTTTAAATCTGTAGATATACATATATATTTTTTCCTAATGTTCTGATCTAGAGAGCAGCTGTAACACATAACAAGATTGGCTAGACCTGGGAAAAGAGGCAGAACTTCTAAATCCCACCCAACTGCCAAGGGAACAGCAACATCAAGATGCAGTCTGACTGCAGAGTCCTGACCAGCCCCAAAACTGAAAGCAAGCAGTTACTCGGAGGTTTACGTAACTGCGCATAAAATGTTCTCATTTTGAGAGACATTTGCAAACACAGAATGTCCTTAGTTTTGTCTTCAGATCTCAAAGAAACTTGCAAAGGAAATAATCTGTGTTTAAAACCATGCTTCAGTGAAAGACACTGTGCTATACTATGTGCTTGGAAACAAACTAATAAACCTCCACAAAGAGAATAAAAATTGTGTGACTTATTAAGCTGAGTATCAGTGGTTTAAAAAACAATGTGGAGATGTTGCACATTTAACAAAAAGTTTAGGTTCACAAACTTCCTCACGTGTAGGGCAAATCTTTCTTCAACATCTGAAATCATGGTTACAGTAACTTCCTATTCAGTCATTTCCTTAATTAAACCATTGAACTTTAATGTGAAATGCAGCCATTACAAAACTAGAAAGGAATCTGAACAATAACAATCCAGTCAAATGGGCAGAGCAATAAGCAACAGCAATGTCAAGAACACTGGCTGGCACGTTTTGCTTGGAATCAATGATGATGTGATTCCCTGAGATATTTAATCAAGTTCAAGTAAACTCTGTGCTGGATCAAAGCTGCATGAGCTGCATGATACAATGCAGTGAAAACTTGGCACAAATGGGCTCTTTGGTAAAGGTTACTTAAAAAACAAACTGTATGTCATCTTTTTCCCAAATTTTTGAAAGGTGACAGTCTGGCAGTAGCTATGCCTCCTCATAGTCTCAATTATCTGTCCTGCTCTGAAACTGAAGATTACCCAAATGGATGCATTTTTTAGTCCCTTTTTGCCTCCCTTCTACTCCAACCTCGCAGTCCCCAGCAGTGCCCAAAAGGTCAATGTTCTCATTTTAAGCATGCTCTTTCCCTCCAACAGTCACTTCATTCACGTCTGTCTTTGGCTCCCACAAATGGTCCAAATGCCCAGACAGCTAAAAGCCAGCACCTGGGAGGATGCTGGTCACCACTGCTCTTCCCAGGGCATCAGCACCACTGAGTCTGTTCCTTGAGCAGTGCCAGAAACCCTGCCTGGCTGCAGCGCTGTGACACTGCCTGCACTCAGCGGACGGGGCAGCAGAGCAGGTAGCCACGAGGAGTTCCAGGCAGGCTCCAGGTACCCCTGCGCCTCCACAATTGTAAGCCCTGCACTGTGCACTCTGCCTCGGCAGCAGAAAAGCAGCTCGTGTGTGCTCCCACCTGACCTGGGCCACGTCTGCACAGCCACACAGTCCCACCAAGAACAGATCTGGCCGCAGTATTAGGTTTTGGTAGTATTCTATACTATTAGCTCTTTCCTGTTGCCCAGACAGTAATAACTTTGTGGGTCTCTAGTTACACAGGCAGCTCACACTCTGGGTAGGTGCGAAGGGTCACAGAGTCACTGCAGGGAAGAGCATAATCTGTTTTCCAGGAGGGTTTAGGTGTTGGGGCATAGTGCCTTCCTGAAGATGCAAGGCCACTAGCCAATCTAAACAGACAGCATCTTAGTTTCTGAGGCATCAAGAGGTCATTAAAAAGTAAGAACAAAAAAAAAAAGTTTACAGAACAAATGCTAATAAAATTCTGGTGCCCACTATCTAGAATATAGATATGCTTAGAGAAAACCTTACATTTGATCAGGATAGTTTTGACTAGTATAACCAAAGACTTTACAAAATAACTGTAAATACGCATACACTGCCTTTTTTTTTCTTACATGTTTTACTCCAACTCAAAAGTGAAAGGCATGTTAGATGTGTGGAACCAACTGATCCAGTGGATCCATGTCTACCATACTTGGGTTACACTTACAACTTTAAATCGGGTGAAAGAGACACTGTTTAATTGTAAAGTGTAAATCTTGTTACAGAGATTGATATTCAGTGCACTAGGCACACTAAAACCTGTAATTTTTCCAGGTATTACCACACCTCCAAGAATTCTTAGTGAAAAAACCAAACAGACAAAAACTCAGTTAAGAGACTACTTTTAAGATACTGATCCATTCAGGCTGTGGAATAAGACACAGTGGTGTTCTCTGCCTCAAACAGGACTCTTCTAAATGTTTCTCCTAAATAATTTTGTTCTTAATTGGAAAAAATAAATCCATAAAGATAAAAATCGAAAAATCCCTTAATTATGCATTTTAAAGTGCATGTTGTCTGCGGTCTGATCCGGCTCCCAGACAGTGGGATTTTTTTTTCCATGTATTCAACAGGAATGATTGGTATCATGTTGCTAACTTCAATGCTGCAATCTGATTTGCACAGGCCAGCCCAAGTGGAGAGCTACTGAAATCAGCTGGATTCTTTTACGGTACAAGATAACACTTCACAGATAACACTGAAGACCGAGGGCTAGGCCTAGAGCCTGCTGATTTCTCTAATTGGCTGCACGAACATACCACCAGAGCCTCCCTGGCTCTGCCAGCAGAGCTCTGCACGGGAGCAGGCACTGCCCCAGCACACGCTGCAGGGCCCAGCCTTCACCTTACGCGGGAAATGCCCTGCGCTGGAGTGTTCTGGATAAACAGAAATCTTGTTTTCACAGCTGTCAATCCAAAGTGACTTTTTGGTCCAGTTTACAAAACCCAGTGGGGAATGAATCCTGGATTTCTCTGCTGCTAGGTGCTCGTAAAACACCGCAAGTCTTGATGAGCTAGTAATTAAGTTATAATAGCCATCATAAAGTTGCAAAATTCCTATATACTAGATAAGACCATAATCCAGCTGGATGATATAAAGATAACCAACTACTTTTTCCTTGAAATTAAACATAAATGTGATGATGTTTTCTAACATGCTATTCTTAATACTGCTTTTACTTTACAAACTCTGTTAAGAGAAATATTTTTCAGTAATTGTTCAAAAGAAAACAGTACTTGTATAATAACCCTGTTAAACAGACTGACACACAGAGATATGGAGGCTTTGTTTGTAATGAAGATACTTTATTAAAGGGAAAATAAATCTGCTTCTGGGATGGATCTCCAAATTGAAAGGGTTTTTCAGGTGATGGAAGTGTATTGTGCTGGGTCTCCAGCCTGATTACCTCCTGCAGGGATGGTTTTGTCATTGTGCCACCACCACTCCCCTGTGACTTCTAAACAACCCAGGGTCACTGTGTCCTCTCTTTAATTAGTATCTCACTGCTGGAGGGAGGGGAGAATGTCAAGGAAAAAAAAGAATGAGAAGACACTGTAAACAAAGGTCCTCAGGGGCATCTTAACAATTTGGACAAGGAATGAAAAAAATGCTCTTTTGTTGGCGGCAAAATGAAAAGGAATGCTTGGGGTGGTCCCAAATTTTAATTTTAGTTACATGAGTTTGGATAAAATAAAGAGCAATCATGCTAAGAAAAAAATGAATTCTGTTCCCAAGAGGGCTTTATCACCCTGCAGATGAGGATGCATTCTACATTTTACAAGAAATCCAACTCAAATATGGTGTTCCAACCATAAAGCAAACAAAGCCCTAAGGAATAGCCTCTGCTTCCCTAAGCACTATGACCCAGCTCAGTTGGGGTGATAGCAATTATTTTTATTTGCATTAAAATAAAACTTCCAAGGGGTATTTTTTTGTACAAAAATATTTGGACTGCAATTTACACCTATATTTTTCACAGAAAAATTCAGATAATCCAACAATAAAGTAAAATAGCATATAAAGCAGTAACAGAACCACACCACCTTCACACTAGATAATTAACTTGCCCTGAAAGTTCTCTAGACTGCTGAATCACAAAAATAGCAAATATTACTAAAGACTGGACTTATCATAAGGCAAATGTTGTGCATATGAGCACATGGGTTAAGAGTTAAAACATTTACCTTTTTTACTTTCCAGAATTAACAATATGATAGAGAAATTTGCATACTTTTTTTTAGCTAAATACAACAAAAAGGTCAGCGCTTACACAAAATTTTATATTCCTTAGAATTTACAGTATTTTATGGTATTTCAGATTAGTCTTTTTCCTATTGCCTCCTGGTAAATCAGGAAGTGAAATTTGATTTTAAAGCAAAACTCTGCTGACAGGAGGGTTTCTTTTTAAAGCTGACAGCATGAGAAGTTAAATGGCAGTTTGTCAGTCACTTGGCTATTGTAGCACATGGTAGGTGGCCTTCCCCCTCCTGGAATTTCCTCCTCCAAGGTAGGCCCTCAGGTTGCTCGTGCCATGAGTAAAGGGGAAGGGAAGAGAAACCACATATGTTTCTGAAGAAAACCATACATGTGAGGAGCTGCAGAAGAAACACACATTTGGAATATCTCATGGAAACAGGAGCCCCAATTCAACCTAGAGCCAGCACTCACACCCCATCCTAGCGTCTGTTGCCTTGAGCACTCAGGCATGAATCTCTCTCAGTTTCTGCTATGAACATAGCCACAATTTTATATAAAATAATGCAGTAATGCTAATACGGAAGAAAAGGAATAGACTCTGTAGCCTGTGGGTATGGCACTCATCCCAAATATAAGAAATCCACATTCGAATCTTTCCCTTATATTCTGTTTCCAAACTACTGAATGCAGAAATACACACAGAGTATATTTAGGTCCTTAGGTACCCACAGAATTAGGTACCAGTTAAGGAAGGGCTTTACTGGAGTGCCCCAATGACAGACTCAGCTGTTCAGCCCCTATAAAGATTCAAACATTCTATTCCTCCAATTAAAATTAAATACAATTGAGCAATTTGAGTTTGGTGACTTGTCTTTTTGGTCTTGTTTTAAGGCCCTGGATCATGAAGTCTCATGAACTATAGACTTACGCCAACAACTCTAACACATCGCTTCAGTTCATGGATGCTTTTCGTTCTGTTTTGCCTCTTGAAACTCCCGTGCCCTGAGCAGTGCAGTCTGCAAAAGGTGGGGTTCAGCCTCAGTGGCCTAAGCCTGGCTGTGAGCTGAGCATTATTCCATGGTTTCAGTCTATACCACAAGAGTGATGCTCACCAATACACAGGTGAGCTCAGATTCTACCTTTGGATCACAGCATAAATATATAAAGAATCTCATATATCATCTTAAAAACATTAAAAAATACAAAACATCTCCCATCTCCTCTGTGTAACACTGCAGCATTAAACTGAAGAACAGTCTTGATTTTGTAATTAACTTTTTTTTACAGAATCAGATGTGGCTTTTAAATGTTTCTCTTTTTTTAATCAGTCTTATGATTTTCATGACTTGACTTATAGTGCCAAACACTTAGGGCAGATAAGAGTGCCATGCTACGTGCCCTAACTCTTCTCACATCTCACACAACCATAGCAGAAAATTCTTCTTTTTAAAAAATAAAACCAAGCAAACCCACCAAACTCTCTGTGTGAGGGGAAATAAAAAGCACATTTGAATCGTATGAATTTTAGCTTTAAAAACATTGACATTGATTAAAGATTTCCACAGTGTACAATTTACAAGAAATTACCTCAGCAGGGTGAATGGATTCGGTTTCATAATCACAAAGTTCCCTAACTCCATGGTATTATATTCCAAGCAAGCTTGTATATAAAGTTTAATTTCACTTTTTTCAGGAAGTGATTTTACTCAAGATTGAATACAGCTGTTAGTGGAGCTCACTGTTCCAAAAATGCTTCAATGCAAACTGAAAAAAAGAGATGTTTCTGTAGGTGAGGACTTGCAGCCAAGCTCCATTTCCAGAAAACACTACTGAAAAAATACAGTCTTCAAATATTCAAAGACTAAAGAATGGGAGAGGTCTGTGTAACACATTTGATGACTTAAACGAATTGCTCCATCTTCTTTGACAGCACAAAACTAGCAGACTCCCTGCTTTAACAAAAAGAAATATGATGGTAGATATACCTCTTTGTATTTTGTGCCAAGCATTAGTATCAAACCCTCACTTTTTGGGGGTTGGGGGTTTAGTTTCATTTACTATTTCATCTTGATTCTGTTCTTTTAATATACACAGAAATGTATGCTGGCATACAGAACAGGGCCTCTGCAGAGGAAACGCTGCCAGCTAAAAACACAGGATGTAATCGAGACCACAAGAGACACATACTCAGTTATAAATGTAACTATGCTGGAGGTATGGAAAGGAAAAAAGAACCTCTTATTTTTCGCTGCCAGTTTTAATTGTTTCAGTGATATTTTCCCACTCCTATTTTGTGCCAGTATAATAAGAAGAAAAATAATCAAATTTAATTACTTTTGCAGCTAAGATAACTGCAGGATTCAGTATTCAGCAGCCCAGACGTCCATTTCTCCTTGCAGGAACTCCCCGGGTGTTTTACACACATCTCGGATGACAAGCACACACTCTCCGTGCAATGCGAGCTTGAGCAGGGCACTGTCTGGTCAAATAAGCACCAAATGCATAATTAAAAACAATATAGCCTCAAAAACACGCAGAAAAAAAAATCCAAAAAACCAAAAACAACCACCAAAAACTACTAATGAAACTAAAATTGAAGACTGGTAGAAATTCACTGTAATAATCCATTTTCATCTCTGACTCGCCTGCATTAAGACAAGAGAACCAGGAAGTAAAACAGACTAAAAACGGGGGGAAAAGGTGAAACCAATTCCTGTCTTTTCTACAACAAAATAGTTTCTCTGAAGCAATCGAGAGTAAGCGAGGTCCCTAAAACGCTTCTCATTTTAATAATAAACGGGTTTCATTATAATACGACTCAAGACTTTTAAAATCTGTTAACAGGCGGCCTCAGGCTCCCGCCGCGGGCCGGCGAGCGCAGGGCACGNGAAACTCGCCCGGCTCGGACGCGGGCGCAGTCCGGCAGCGCCCTGAGAAGCCCTGGCTGAAACAAAGGCAGCGGTCGCTCCCAGGGAGCGAGCCCTGCCAGAGCCTTGGCGTTCGGGCATAGCGGGTGTTAACTTTCCTCTTAACTTCACGGCAGCAGCCCGGCCCGCAACGCGGGAGGAGCTCCAGCTCCGGAGGCTCTCGCAGCCATCTTGTCTCTCAGCTGTGGAGCTCGCCGAGCAGAATAAGCCCGCAAGAAAACCTCCTAACGCTAAGATTCCCCGCTAGAGGGGGCCCCCAAACCCCCGCGGCAGGAGGAATAAAACTGTATTCAATTAGGGAAATCGCATTTTGACTTTTTCGGAAAGTTTGTATGTGATGTATTTAGAACACTCCACCGCCCGCCCACAGCCCCCAGTGCTGCAGAGCTGCCGCTCCGTTGCCAACAGCCTCCCTGAGTCACCGCAATATATAAAGCAACCTTGAAGTTTGGAGGCTATCACTGTTACGCAGTATTTATATAAACTCACCGGTTCATAATGCACTTCAGAAATAGCATGGAAGTAAAAACTCCCCCTAAAATATTTTCTATGTGAGTATGCTCAGTCTGAACGGCAGATACACATCCACACGCACAAGTGGAATGCAGATGGAAAAACCCCTTTTTCCAACCCTGAGGAGGCTTCCCTGGCTGATGTGCAGGAAGAGGGAATAAATCCTGGTTTTGCTTAAACCATCAGACGTTTTACCTCCGAACCCAGTGGGGCAGAGTTAGCTCTAGATGTACGGAACTGGAGGGGTCCCTATGCTTCTCCATACTGTGGCTCTAGGGTTTCACACAATTTGCAGGAATGAAGCAGCTCTTGGGCCAGGCATCAGCTAAAAACAGCTGTAGAGATGGGTACAGTCCTGGGATGGATTTGTCAGTTTACTTCCATCTGTCCAAAATGCTCTACAGCTCCTTGACAAAGTGCAGTTTGTGCAGAATAGACATGTTTTGCCTTTATCAAACAAACTAAGAACATCACTAGAAGTTTCTTCTTTGCCTATTCAACATTTTTCCTTAGGAAATACGGTTCCTACAAGAAAGGAAAGGAAGAGAAAATCACTTTGCACAAAAGCTTGAGACTTACATTTGAGCAGTAAAAAGGCCCTATTTGTGATAATAGACTGGAGTCTATTCATATGAATTTAGACAATACATGCTTTTCTTTCAGCATCCACCGAAATCCATATTGCTACTCATTTGTTTTAAACTTCAGTAACAGATTGCTAATATGTTTGGAATATCCTTTATCATTTTAGTTGTGTATCAGTTACCCCACCATTACAGCTTACTACTTCTCAGATTCTAAACTGTATACTAATTTTGAACTTATTTTCTTTCAACAAAAAAAAAACTACAGTAAAAATATCCAAGTTTCCAAAGCCAATGTAAAACTTACATAATTTTAAGGTTGTCTTCTTGAACCCCCTATCCAAAAAAGGCACTGGTGGTAAAGGGGTCTAGTGGATAACACACTACAGTAGGATGCAAGAGCTACATAGGTTCTATTCTGCTTCTGCCACTTTATTATTCCTCCGCAGTGACTTCATTCCTCTCTCAGTGGAATACACACTGATAATCCTGGGATCATACTTTAAAGCTATTTTGAACCTACCAATGAAAAAGGAGGCATTAATGCTATGATAGTAGAGGTATGGTTGCTACTTATCTACTGTTAGTTCTCCATTCTTATTTGAACATTTATAAAAAACCTGTTATTGCATATCTTCTATCAACACTTTTTTACCCTTGGAATTTAAATTTGATTTGATGTACTTTGAGCTTTTATTTGATCATGTATTAGTTATTACTACTGACTTTAAAGCATTCTGCTTGTACACTTGGAGCATGATCCAAACAGTATACTGGCTGATAGTTTTGCCCGTGTTTCATGTTACCTGTTTGGAATCTTGATGTTTATGCCAATTCTTTTTTGAAGTAGTTGACTTACACAACATTTGAGAGATCCAGTTAGGTCTTCTTCTCAACTTAATACTGCTTTTGATTGTAACAGCAGAGAGAGTAGAATACTTACAGTACTTCAGAAACAACACTTACTATGAAGAAATAACATCTAAATCAAATGTTACTGAAACATGCAATCAATCATGCATTCATTGCAATCATGCAGTCATTGAAACCTGAATCATGCTTGTTTGACAAGCACTGGTTTAGGCAGGGTCAAGAGAGCCACTAGGTGGAATAATGTTTCAATGCTTTTTTTGACCGTACACCTTGATATCTATATAATTTTAAAACATCACAATAGTGTATAAACCAGGTATAAACAGTACAAAGTAGGTGAATACTATTCTTTTGATGATTATGGCAGAATGCACAGCACCCTGACTGACTACTGTCACCTAATCCTTACTGTAGTGTCTTAAAACCTCTGCAGTCAACATGGGAGACACATGACACATATTCAAGTGGGACAGTGAAAAGTTCCTTGCACTGCAGAGCTGAGTTGAGAACTGGAACCATTATTCTTCCCTTCACACTGATTACTGTTCTACTTTGATATGCTGATAACTTCAGATAATTTAGTTTACAACCTAGAAGTAAACAGAAGAATCTAAAATATTACTAGTACACAAGGAAATAAAAATAGTAGTGATTTGTTATCTTATTCATGTTTAATTACTGTTGGTTTTAACTGGGAAAAATAACAGGAGACAAGAGAAAATGTGACAGGCACATAGGGAAAAGTGGCATTTTTCTGTCTACCTTGCTGAAGTGATCTGGCAGGCTACTGCAAATATTATGAAACAGATAATGGCTAAATATTATGAAATAGATAATGGCTGCATGAAATACGGAAAATGGAAACATGGAGACAGCCACCAGATAGAAAACTCTGCATTTGCAGCCTGCAAACATTCATAATGGGGATTAGATCTGATCTAAGCATCTGACTAACAAAAAAAAAAATATATATGTAGCTTGACCAATCCAGATATTTAGTTTAGACAAAAGAACCAGACATGGTGTTGACAGGCCAGCCTTGGAACAGGAAAGCAAATTAGAACTTTCTTTACCTGTAATAGGGAATTACACAGTTGCAGTATCATTCTTCCTAATGCACAGTCAGCATTTACTTTTTTGAAGGTACGAAAGTGTTTTAACTAAAGAGACAACTTAGGGATTGCAATGTTGTAGGAGGTGGCCCTGCTGCTAGACTTTGTACTGTCTTGAGTATTACTGGAACAACCTCTTGTCTTGATCATTTGCAGACTACCCAAGCTATCCATTTACTGGAAAGTGGATGACAAGCAGGTAGTCTGGGATGGGGGAGATGTGGGACCAGACTCACTAATTCCTCATGCTCTGGGTAATCACTTACCCCAATGTTGGAAGACTACTGAAGATTTGATTTAGATTTATTTGAAGGCTCTGGGTAACAGACACCTTATGTCAACTTTGTTTTGCTATAAATACTTTCACGAGGGGCAAGGCAATGAAGAGTAACAGGCCCTGTCTGTCCTGGTTAGGAACACACAGAAAACTCATGATGATCAGCAAGCAATAACAAGGACATCCCTTGTTCTCTTCTGTACTTGGTTCAGCCCTCATGGGGAGGGGAAGGGGTGTCCACCAATACAAATCTTTCGGGGTTTTTTTAACACATGTTCATATATTCTTTTATTTTCTTCTTTCAGAGGTATATCAATAGATAAAACCAGTCCTAGGGGTAAAACAAATAACTCCAGAGCACCCCTTTCTTCTAAATTCATAGAAATAATGGTGACTTTCTAGATCTGTGTATAGATTCCTTGCTCACTTGGTCATAAAGCGCAGAAGTCAGGTCAGAGGAGAGAAGAATTATGGAAATAATTCAATACTGATTTGAAAATGGTGGCTGAATAGCAGAGACACATTGGATCTAAAATGTTATCCTGCTGTGGCTGCTATCCTAGGCAGCTTTAGGATGTATTTGCTTATTCTTTGAGGATAAAATGGTGCCTTCAGTTGCAGAATGCAGAGCTTCCCTGAGAGAAGTAAAGAACTTTGCCCCATGTAAGCAAAAATGGTCACATGGATCCATAGAAAGAGGAGACATTTGCATTAGCTATAGATTCTTTTTCCACGCCCCACTCCCTCCAGCCTGTGTGTTTGCCATTACTGTGGAGCACAGAGCACACAGATCACTCTTAGGGAGGAAGAGATTGTTGCTGGGGTCAGGCACAAGGTATTTCCTGAATTCATTATTCTTAAGTACGAAGTTTTGCAAGCCTGTTGTCTGCTCTGTCAGACAGCACTTTGTTTTCTGAGTATTTGAAATGTCAGATCTTACCATGCAGCTAGAAGCTGTGCTTTACAGAAGTTGTGCTTGTATGCAGCATTCAAATATATAAGCATATGAATGTTTTAAAAAATAAAAATAAATTACAGTATATTATTTATATATACATTATATTATCAGTATACATAATCAGTGTATTATTTTAGACAAGTTTTTATCTATATTTATATATGACATATATACCTGGGAATATCATCATTCCATAAATGCATGCTAATGAATGGGGTGTGTTGTCAATGAATTATAAAATACCCATTAATTCCTACCCAGTTTTCATGGTATATAAAATAACAATCCTCGGTTTCATCTTTCCACAAAAAACGGACTAAAGAGGCTAAATTTTGACTAACTGCTTTCCAATCCAAGTCACTTGGCATATTTTTCTATTACATGCACAAACTTTAATTACTAATTGGATTATTTAACATTTTTCATTCTTGAAGCACTGCACAAATAATGAAGCTTCTCAACTCTTTTACTACTATTCATATTTATTACTATTACTAAACTCTTCATTTACAGATGGTGGAACATCTGTAATCATTTTAGGGAGCTATCCTCAAGCGTAAACAGAAGACAGCAAGGTTTAAAGAATTTTCCCCATTTGTGAATTGGTTTTTAAAAGCCTATTCACTAACACAGAATCCAGTGGAGAACTCCGTGTCTTAACACCTTCACAATATAATCTTTTGCTCATCTATGCCACATTCAACCTCACTGACAAGGGCCAGAACATAAATGTCCTCCAGCCCTAAAGTTCCTTGACTAAATAGGAAAGAACTATTAGCTATAACCAATAGCTCCCAAGTTAGCTGTAGTGGATCGTTCCTGGGCACCAGGAGTACTGAAGCAGTCTGTTACTATTATTCCCAGCCTCTTCATGTCCTTAAAACCTACCTGATGACACAATTTTGTAATTTCTTTTTCACTGAACATGACCCTACTTTATTGCCTTTGAAATCTTAAAGTCTGGTGGTAAGGCAATTACAGAAAAAGTGATCTGCATCTGGCCTGGGCCCTCAGTTATTGCACCACAGCCAGCATGGCATGATTTTCACATTAAATCTCAAAGGTTTGGTTTTTAGCAGTTAAGGACTTGCTTAAATTTGGATTAAGACATTAATCCCAAAGTTAAAACTTAAATGCCTCTTGAAGTTAACATCAAATCCTTCCTTCTCTACCTTAAAGCTGGTTTAGTAGCTCTGGAAATGCCTAGATCACATTTTTCAGTATGGGCAGTGGGAGAGGAAGCTTCCCCATATGTCCTGTGGATTTACTTCAAACCTGCTTTTGGAGGTTTGCCTTCCAAAAGAACAAGTGTTCAGTTCCCTTTTTTGACTCTCTCTGAGCATTTGAGGAAGGGTGACAACTGAGACAGTGGCCTCTGTAAGTACAACAAACACAGGCTGAGACCAGCATCTCATTTCACATCACCAACAAACTGCCACTGAACACTGACAACTTTGTTCCCTTCCTCCTGGTTACTATGACTTTAGACAGTAACATCAAATTGGAAATTAGATATGTTTGGGAGAAACAAAGATTTTTTTAATCAGTTGAAATAAAGGCATGTCAAAATCAATCATATCTTTATAAACAAACTACATTCTCGTTCTAAAATCCTGAGCATTATATAAATGATGGGACAATTTTCCAGACATAAAATAAGTAGAAACTGAACTCTCAGAAATCATATCACTTCTGCTGAAGTTACTTGCAAAATCAGTGAAAAGCAAAATTATAGAAAGCAGGCCACAGAGGCAGCACTTGATTAAAAATTATTAATCTTACAACAATGTAGTTCAATCGACCCTTTTATTAGTCAGGAAGGAGATATAGGATTTACCCCATCTTCCATAAATCAGGGCATGGAAATAAGGACAGAGTTTTAAATATAGAAGGAAGCATTTGATCTGAAAGACGGATACACAAGGAGGGTCCAGAGACAAAATATGATCAATCTGAGCTAATCTTTCCATTGGTGTCAGGGATGAGTACCATGCAGCAAAACCAACAAACCTCACAACAGTTATTGACAATAAACCCCTTTACTTCCTTCTGAACTTTTTCTTATTAAATAGTTAAATATAACATTTCAAAATTATATTTACTGCCTTTAAAAATCTTGAAAATTTATTGGGGCAAAGAAAAAATTAACTCAGCCTGAAGCAGAATGCTTTCATCTTAGTGTTTCACTAAAATCTCTAAAAACAATACATTTCAGGTAAACTAAAATGTTCCATTGCAGATGGACTCCAAATGCATTGCCTTTCACTCTCAGTTTTCAAATTCCAGCAACTCAAAAAATTCTTCAGATAGTTCTTGTCTTATCAGATAAATGACAGTCCCCCAAACTGATCCACTTTATAAGGCATAAAACCGAGACAGATAAGATAGGGTTATGTTTGAAACTAATTAACAGACCCATGCTTTAAGGCAAAATAGGTTTCTTCAAGGTGTTGGGATGTTAGAAGAGGTTGGCAAAGCTCCTTGGGTGTGGAAAGACCTCTGCCTGTAGCACGCAGCTTCACCACACACCCAGTATCCCAACATCTGTGCACCGGTTGTTCGCTGCTCTGCTTTCCTTGTTTGCTCTAAACTGCAGATACAAAGTACAGTGTGCTGTGCCCCACTTACATGAATGAAAAAAACCTATTTACAAATACATCTTAGCCTTTGCAAACTTGATTTCTCCCTACTTATTACATGCTTTCCTCATTCCATTTTCACTTTATGAACTTATTTCATGTCCTGTGATATGAAGATGATTTCACTGTAAGAACAGATTGACTGATTGGATTATTTTTGTATTCTGTACAACCGCAGTCATTGTTTACTCAGAAAAGGTAGCTCATTTTCTCCCTATTTCCACCCTTTGAGATTAATTTCCTCATTTCATTTGTAATGATGAAAATAAATATGTATTGTTATATATATTTCAATTAGACTTTCAGCACGACTGTTGGTTTATTTTATACCAAAGACTACAAAATATAGTATTGAAATACTCTAACACTATGGCACAGAGTTTTCTCTAGAAACCTCCTAATTCTAGTTTGAGTTTCACAATTACTTTTTCCTCCACTGTACCATAAAAGTAATATTTAATATATAACTTCTGAATCTCATTTTTTACTTACAGATTACACAAGTGCCTCACTAGGCCATGTTCTACATGGCAATAACATTTATGTAATAAATTAGTAGTATCTCACATTAATATAATTCCTTTTATAAGACATAAAGGTAAATAATAACTGTGATTGCTTTTCTCAGACTGCCAGGACATCGATCCCATGTGTTACCTTGCACAGTTGTTTCCTCCGATGGTAAATGAGAATTCACTAGTACAAAGTTTCTTAAATTTCTTTCAGCAACAATTCTAGCATCAACATTTTCTCCCTTATCCTGCTTGTTCCTAGTATTCATTTTTGCTGTTTATTTTTAACCTGGGCTGGTTCCCAGATCTATTTAATTGTATGGCCCCACTAGCAGCTCTGCTGGCACTGTTGATGGGGTAATGACGGGAGAAAGAATGGCTGGAGCCGAAGAGGAATGCTTAAAGTTGGTACTGATACAAAAGAACACATCTGAAAACACAGCTTTAGTTTTACAATGTATCTTCTGTATTAAAGGATACTGATCTGAACTGAGCTTCAGACCTTGGAGCGCAAATTACGAGCACTTAATGTTCGTCTGCTGTTCATCTCCTTTAGACCCACTGCTTGCACCAGCTGCTTCTATTGATACCATACAGCAACGACTCTGTTTGTTGACTACTGGAGAGCAGTGAATGTTCTTACTACAAGTTAGGCTTTGGCAGATGAGCATTTGCAAGCGTGCCTCTAGTAATTTGAGGTATTGCTGCCTCCAGGTGTCCTTTTTGCTCTTCTGCCAAAAATGCCTGTCTGGCAGAATGAGCAGGAGGGAATACTTGAGCCTCAGCTGCTCCAAGTACAGCATGCAGTATCTCAGCTCAGCAAAACTTTTCCACCACATTTCCCCAGCCTCCTGCACCACTAGAGTTACTTTTCAGGCACTCCAACTCCTGAC
The DNA here is from genome assembly GCA_013389985.1 of Dryoscopus gambensis. NCBI lineage: Eukaryota > Metazoa > Chordata > Aves > Passeriformes > Malaconotidae > Dryoscopus > Dryoscopus gambensis. The sequence goes on along the minus strand of WEIT01010280.1, from coordinate 54,285 downwards.
TGTGAGAATTTTATTCCCATAGGACAGACGGAGGAAGAGGCTGGAAGGTGAGCTTTCATGTGCTTGGAAGGTATTCTTTCTGTTGCTGCCTATAAACATTTCGGTTGCTGCTGTGTCCTCATCCCCTTTCTCAACTAGGTTCTCTTCAATGAGGCTCTATGTCCATCCCAGATGAATTGCTTTCTCACCTACTGCCTACAGCACACTTTCCTCTCTGGTCCGAGGTAGTTACCAAGGTGGGGACACGTTCCTCCAAGAAGCAGTGCTGATGATGCTGATGATGCTGTATGATCAAGCAAGGCAAATTTGAGTGGCAGTGCCAAACTCTTCTGGGGAACAGCAGAGGCATGGGCAGGTGTCCCCTTACTGCCCTAACTGGGGTGTGTGAGCAGGGAGAGGATAGGCAAGGAGGGTGTGTTTAGATGGGGAAAGTAATGTTTGACATCTGTGCCAGATTCACCAAAGTTAATCTCTAAACCTCTTTAAATTATTGCTTGCATAGGAATACTTAAAGAGTGCATTTTTCTCATGTTTCTCCATTCTGTTACTGATCCAGAGTCAAGAGGCTTGTGGTCAGGATTAAAAATAAGGAGGCTCAGCCTGGGTCTTTTTCAACCTTAATGGCATTTGTGACACATCCTGAGAAAATGAAACAGAAGAAAATGTCTCATGACCAGAGTTACTTGGGTGGAGCCTTTAGCTAAGCAAAAGCTAAAAAAGAGCCCATCAGTGCTTTCTCTTGATGATTTGAAATTGTAATCTTGTTATGAAAATTACCCTTAGGAAGACAACAAGGAGTTTCCAGAGGAGGACTGTTGCTAGGGACTTTCATGGTTCGGCAGTAAAATACTGCAGTTTGTAATAAGCAATTTTCTGCTGTTGATTTAATAATATTTAATAGATGGTACTCAAAATTTCTGTGTTATTTGTAACCTAGTTGCCACTTCTGAGCTTTACTGTTGTGCTCTCTGTATACCTTCAGACAACATAGGGTATATCTACAGAGTCCGCTCCCTATAGACCTGGAATTACACAGCCTGTGCACTTGGACCGGCAGTCAACCTCACTGGCACCTCGGCAGGATTTGTCCCAGCATATTCTCCTGTTGGCTCTGGGCTGATGCAAAGCGATATCAGCATGATAAAAAATCATGTGAAAGTACTTGCAGGTGTCCCTTAGGGGTATCCCTTAGGGATATTCCCAGCAACTGCTCTGCTAATCGAGGAACACTGGGCGACATGAGGAAATTCTAACTGCCCACCTAGAAGAGCTGCCTCACATCTCCCACGGACTTCCCACTCTGCCCAGGTAGGTGTCAGTCCCTGCCTCTGTTGCTCTTACTGTGAAGCAGGAATGTGTTGGCCAAGCTGCAGGACAAGTCCCTCCCCCGCCCCCCTCTCCTCATCCCCCAATTTAGCGGGTTGTTAAAGAGGGGTGAATTGCATTTTCTCTAAGAGGACTATACTCCAAGGATAAAAAAAAAAAAGAAAAATATGAGAGCTCATTTTCTTTGCAGCATTAACTTTTCTGGACCACACTTCTCACTGGTTGCGCTACCATAACACGTAGTTCATAATAAGAAACTTTAAGCCTTCACTGCCTCACTCCATTTGCCATTAAAACTCCCCTAAAAGGCGACAAGCATTTAATTTTCTTCTCGATCCATCTGCGACTTGTATCGGCGCCATGCTGAGGGCAGCAGGAGCCGAGGGTGCCGGGAACACTCGGCAATACCCAGAACCTGGAGCTTGTGTTTAAGCCACAGCTCCCTGCCAGCTGGAGACACATTTAACATTCCCTGCATGACTTCAGCAGTTCAGCCACTTTCCCACATTCCACAGCTGGCCTCCCACCACCGCTCAGCCTGCAAGCACACACCACACCGGGGTCATATTCTTGCCATCAATTCTCAAGTACAACTTGCTAGAGAAAGCACTGGAGAGTTCTGTTTAAAATATGATGGCACCATAAGACCTGCATGTCCTGGCATCTCTGAAGTGCCAAGGCTACATATAAATAAGTGCTTTCCCTATGCTCTTCAGCTCTTCTGTGTTTTATAAAAGCTCTGCATATCTTGGGAGCCACAAAATGGTTGGGTGGCAACCCTGTAAAGTCCCAGAACAAATCCCTACTACTATGAGTAATCCGAGTGCTTTACAACAGGACACATTTGGAAAGAAAGTCCTTCAAGGATTCATCCATGGAGGTTTATTGTTAATAGTTCTCTTTTCTGACTGCAAATTCATGTTGCTTCACATGTACGCCACATCCATTTTTGTCCATGTGCAGAAGTTTAAAAAAGGAAGCATGGAGTCTGGAGATGTCAATTTTTAATACCATAATTAGCTGGATGGGTTACAGTGGTTTGTATTTTTTTATGTCTACAAGTTGAACTGGCTCGTGCCTTTTTTGTCGAGCTTCTTGTGTCATGAAAAAATAAACAACAACTTTCTGAAAGAATTGATGAAGAAATCTAAATTCAGTAAATTTCAGTGACAATTCACTACAGCAACATTCCAGCAATTTGTACTTAAAATTTATCTTAAAAGAAAACCCAAAACTATTCAAACAATTTATAGCATCAAAATTTTATGGGGATCACTAGAAGGGAAGCCTATTGTATGATTTGTATCTGGATTCCTCATTTATCTATTACCAATCACATCAGTGGTTGGTGGGACTGAGCAAATAAAGAATACTTGAACAAAATTAAACTTGCATGTCTGGGTGTGTTGGGCAGAAAGGTCTACAAGTTCATATTAGTTTTCCCTGGAAACAATGAATAAGTGAACATACATCACCGAATTTCTGGAGTGCAACACAGGACTATTAATTCCACTGAAATAATGATTTGTGTAGCTGAAGTGGTCTTGACATGAATGTACAGCAACTGGACGTATCGGGTCTAATGAGGTAATAACAACAGTTGTGAAACTGGACAGGGAATAGTGCAATGCTTGGGCATTTCTCATGTACCATTTTAGGCCTGTTTTGGTACATAAATAGGACCTCATCATTCTGTAGCACCTTAAAGCAACATGAGTTAGAGCCACACATATACCAGAAAATATTTACCAGAAGATGTATTTTATTTCTATTTTATCTTTTGATATTTATTTTAACACTTACTTTACTAATGTTCGAGTGAAAGCCTTAGAAAATTAACCTGGTCATATTATCACTGAAGTATAAAGACATTTGGCCCACATTTTGAAATATCAAGTAACATCCTCTCACTTATTTTAAAAAGCTAAGTTAAGTCACTGTTAAAGGACAAGTAACACTCAAATAAGATGGTAGCTTCCTCTTGCAATTAAAAAAAAAATCAGAGAAGCGTATTTTGTATAAATTATTTTTTATAAACTTGTTTTGAGCAAAGTCCCAGTTTATGAGTTAACATGACAAATTAAATACGCTCCAGCTCTAGTTAATATAAATTTATCACAGAAGCAGTGACAACCCTTTATCTGCACCAGGATTGCTGACATCAGTACACAGGGCGAGTAGCTACAAATGCATGCCATTATTAGAAGAAAACTGTGCTGCCAGCAATGAGAAGGTAGATTTATATTAGCAAACATTAAAATGCTATTAAGGCAGAATTCTTTACAGCCACAAGACATGCTGTGTAGCATGATATTCTTACAGTGTTAAAGGAAATGTTATAGTTGCAATTGAAAGTGAACTCTACCGGCTTTTGGAGCTTTTCTCTCTCCATTTGTTGGGCATAAGCCATTCAAGTTAATATGGGTGATGTTACCCACAGATAGCAACAAAAATTTCACCCAAGCCCACAGGGAAACCTCTCCAGTGCACAATGGACACAGCTTTGACTTTACTGATGTGCAGCAGCCATGTGCCTTCACGTTTGGGATTTTCTTTTACTCTCCTCAGACTGCAATTCTTGCACACCTAAGTACCAATCACTGTCTAAACCCAGGGTGTCCCCACAGGGAGCTCATTTCCAGCCTGCAGGCACAAAGCTGTGTACCAGCAAATGGTGAATTCCTCTCTCAGTCTACCCAGTGTCTATCCATCAATTTTTGCACCACCAAGATATTCTTTTGACTTTGCAAGCCAGGACCTTCCTTTGGCTTCCCAGAATACACAAAAAGCCATCTAATTTAAAAAGAAAGAACTTACTAGATATTGAAAGAACTTTTTTGTATTAAACATATGAGGGAAAGGTACCAGCAACAGTTGGCAATACAACATGAATTGCATCTGACAGAAAGGCCTAATTCTAAGGACAGCAATTTGAGAAAATATACTTCAATGGTAATAAAGTCCCTGTACATTCACTTCTTGATTGGGCTGCTTGGAAGAGCACTTTCTAATGCTGTTAGCAAACATACCACAGGATTGCTAATGAAATTTTTTATCTACTTCTCACACAAGAGTCCATGCACTACTCCTAAATTCTGAATTTTTAAAGCAATAATACTGGCATGTCACTGTTCTCCAGCTGAGTATCTGTCCAGATAAATGGGAGGCCTTTTTTTGAAAACTGAAAGTTATTCACCACTGAGGGACTGAAGGTCTTGACAACATAAAATAATTATTTTTTCCTTTTATTATCATCTCTAGTATAGAGTAGAATATAATTATTCTATCACAACTGTAACAAACTGCAATTTCAGACAGCAGTGTGAATAATTTTTGGCCAATGAGCAGTAAAAACAGCTCACTGAAAGTGTAAAGAATGTATAGGTTAAACACCCTAATTTCAAGTCTGCAACTAATACAAAAACCTATTTTCATCTCTGATGAGTGAGTGTTGTGATTATCTGAAATTGCACAGGATTAGTACTATTCCAACAGAAAGCAAAGGTCAAGAGGTCTTGATTAAGAAAAATAATATTTGAAAGAAAACATTGTCTCTTTGAAACAAATGGAAGCTCCTGCACCTGGGGAGGAATAACCCCACACACCAGCACAGGCTGGGAGCCAACCTGCTGGGAAGCAGCTCTGTGGAGAAGGACCTGGGGGTCCTGGTGGACAACAAGCCGCCCATGAACCAGCAGTGCCCTTGTGGTCAAGCAGGCCAATGGTGTCCTGGGCTGCATCAGGAAGAGCACTGCCAGCAGGTCATGGAAGTGATCCCACCACTCTGCTCAGCCCTGGTGAGGCACATCCGGAGTGCTGTGTCCAGTTCTGGGCTTATCAGGAAAAGAGAGACATGGAGCTACTGGAGCAGGTCCAGCAAAGGACTATGAATATAAAGGACTGGAGCATCTCTCTTATGAGGAATGGCTGACGGAGCTGGGCCTGTTCAGCCTCCAGAAGAGACAACTGAGAGGGGACCTCATCAAGGTCTGTCAGTTCCTGAAGAGAGGGTGACAAGAGGAGGGATCAGGCTCTGTTCGGTGGTGCCAAGCAACAGGACAAGAGGCAAAGGGCAGAAATTGATGCATAGGAAGTTTCACCTGAACATGAGGAAGAACTTCACTGTGAGAGTGACTAGCACTGGAACAGGTTGCCCAGAGAGGTTGTGGGGTCTCCCTCACTGGAGATATTGCAGAACTGTCCGGATACAATCCTGTGCCGTGTGCCATGGAATAGCCCTGTTTAAACAGGGAGGTTGGACCAAATGACCTGCTGTGGTCCCTTCCAAACTGACCCATTCTGTGATTCTGTGATTTATGTTTATAATTTGTTTGTAAGCTTTGAACTGTTCTTCTCTTCTGGATCCCGATGAAAGTTTGGAACATTTTTCATGTACCATTCAATTAGTGTCCATTTTTCTGCAGTGTCATCAACTGCATACAATCTTGTTAATTGTTGTACAATTAAACAAGTCATACACTGTACATTTAAATTTATACTCTACATTAACTTCCATTTTTACATACATCCATTAATATTAAGTTTTTCATTTAAAATGTTCATTTGGGTATAGTCTCTACATAAAAATAAACAGCTTAATAGGAACTGAGGGTGGCCAGTTAAGGAAATAACATTAGTTGCAAGCACACAAGAACTATTACGATGTATACGTATGCAAAAGTGATATCCAAAATAATTTATTTTTTAAAAAAATTTAAAGTAATAGGAAAGACAAAACCTAGAATAAATACAAAATAATACTGGTGACTCTGGAAACTACTAGTGTTACAATGTGAAACACAAGCTTTTCTGGGACTAATAACATGCGGAACTGCAGTTACAATTCAGATTATCCACTTTCAAAGTCTACCAACTGTCTTGTTGCTTTGGCTTTCCTTTATTCCTTCAGTAATTTGTGTTTGCCTTTCATGGGTTACTATACCAAAGCAGGGACAAATATATAGATGCTTATTAGTCACAGAAATAAGGGTGCCCAAACCAATCAGAATTAATTTTGCAATATGTTAAATAACTATTAGTCCATACTTGCAACTCCCAAATTCAGGTACACGTTCACATGTCCGAACTGAGTTCAGGTTTTGCTATGCCGTTACCATTACTTTGTATATCTAATTTACTCCTTAAGCTGTACAGGTGAAAATGCAGTCAGGCCCCTCGATGCACTCAGCCGCCATGGAATAGAATTACAAGTCAATGTTCTCTCCTCCTGTTTATGTTGTAAGTTCCAAGAATGACTATCATATGAGTACAATGGAGGTCTTTTTCGCAGTATGCTGACATGAAAGAAAAGTTCAGCTATGTTGTTTAATTGTGTATACACCAGTGCTAGGCAACTCTCCAAACCTTACTGTAAACATTGTTTAAGGTTCATCCAGATCAGCACGATAATGAAGCTTGTGCTTTTTACGCTTAGCTTTTAATGACAGTTGCTTTTCTTTATGGTTTTATATTTACCTCTTCTGAGGCACAGTTAGAGACATCATACTGGGCTGACCTTTTTCTTTTATAGATTGATGGGTTGTCCTCTAAAGCCCTTGTCTAATATTCTGTTTACATCGTGCTGTTTTCCTGGATGGAGAACTGATCTATTGTCTTTTGTTAGTTTGTCTGGAGAACATATTCATCACTGCCTAACAAATGGCAATACTAGATTAGTAAGGAGAAAAGTGCATGTTCAACAAACATGGTGTTGAAGACTTTAATGGAGCCAAAACCACTTAAAAGTTCCATGAAATGTATGGTTACTCTGAAAATATCATTCATGTTCTAACAAGTATGTATGCACATAATAATGTAAAACTGGCACCATTAACTCTAATGTATAATCATTATGAAGTTATTTTTGTTAATGTAAAGACATATTCAACTACAAAAATATACATCTGAGACCAAAAATATAGGACGTGTGCTTCTTCAGTGGCGAGTTGTTCGAAGTGCAGACTGGGTGTGTGTAGGCAGACAATTATGAGATAAAGAACACTCCATTCCTAAACTTCAGTTCAATTTAAGAAGAAAGTTCATTTATTGCTCAAAGGACATAATTTCCAAGTTTCTATTACATAAGTGCTGCTGCATTTTATTTTCAGCAGGACAGTGAAATTTTACTGAAGAAATGACCATTAGATTTCATATAAGTGCAGTCTTCCTGTGAAACACCTTTTGGGGGATTAAGTACTGCAAGATGTGCTTTTTTGTAAATGGCTTTTATTTTGCAACATAACAGAAAAATCAGTATAGTATTAACCCAGGCCCAATTATATATGTCTAAAAACTTCTGCAAAGTACAGCAAATCTACATTTTTCTCTATGTGTCAGAATCTAGACAATTCAGAGCTCTAGTAAAGAATGCCAAAATACTTCAGATTTGATCTGCAAAGGTCAGATAGAACTTCAGATTTTTAATCATGTGAATATTCTTAACTATATTAATAAGTTCCAAATGCTGTTTTCATGATTAAGCATTTTATGAATTTTCACACAGAGCTGAAGGTTGTTAAAACTGACAGAAATAAAGTATTAGCAAAAAATAACATCTCTGTTACAGCTGAGATGTATATATAGATCTCCTGACAACGAGATTAATGTGTTGAATTGCTCTTTATCAGGTCTGCGATGAGCCTGACATTATCTCCTAACACTGGAGATTTCCCTAATAGTACCCATTAGTCACAGGATATTGAATTCACAGAATGAAACAAAGTTTTAAAAAAAGCAGTAGTCTACCTTAAACCCAAGGATTATCACAGCAAACAGTTCTACTACCCCTTTTGTGTATCCTAAGTGCACTTTGTGCCCTGGGTTTCCCTGAGACACGAAAGCCCCCTCAGCCCTCCCATGCCGCGCAATGGATGCCTGGCCTGTGTGCAGGGCTGCCAGCCTGCTCCAAGGGGAATAAGAGGAATGACCAATAACCTGCATCAATTGCCAAGTGTGTCACACCCAGCTTCTAGAGACAACCCTCCTGACCACCTGGGCTCACAGGAACAGAACATCAAGCAAAAGAACAAGTATAAGAAAATCTGGTTTTCCTTTACTATTTATTTCATTTCAAATACACATCCTCTTCTATTTCTCATGAGAATTTGCTTTTGAAGGTTTGGCTGGATCCTCAGCAACTTCTTACATCGGTCAAAGGCAACAGAGAAGGGTCTCCTCAACTATAAGAGATGTTTAGCCAAATTCATGATCATCCCCTTCCCTGGCACAACAACACTCTAGGCAGGCAGGAGTATCATGGGAAGAAAACAAGATAGAAGGGGTCCAACACCTCTCATTAAACCTGCCCTTTATGGGGCTTCAGCCTGTACTGGGAATGGATTCAGGAAAAGTGAGCAGAGTTGACACTACAGAAAGAACATCCACTTGAGGACAAAAGAGCTCCTCTGTACCTGCAAGGGTCTGGGTCACTGTGAGAATGAATAGTCAGGAAATTATTGTCCATCTTGGATGCAACAAAGTTCACCAATTTATTTTTAGTTCTCAGTAACTTTTTTTTTAATAAAAAACCACTGACAGTGCCTTAGTGAATGCTTCTGTGCAGATGCTAGTAAGATCTTAGGGCTATTTGCTCCTTCCTTGCTGAAACAAGTTGGTATGTTTGGAAATTAATTGCCTAAAATCAGAAATTCCAAACTTAATTGGAATGAAAAAAAAAGAATGTAAAAAGAAATTAAAAATAGAAAGTTAAAGAGTCAAACATAAAATTCTAATAAATTAAATCAAGAAAAAACTTTTTTTTCTTAAAAAATTATTACTAAAATCCAATAAAGACCAGGAAATACAAACATACATATTTAAATGCTTCATATATTTATGCTCCAGTGCATTTCTAGAAAAAGAAAACATATATTGTTTACCCAGCATAATGCTCTCTTTAACTTGAAAAATATTTAATTTCAAGTATTCCTAATGTGTAACTTGATTCTCAGTTCTTAGCTACATATCAGTCATGGGATGCATGCCATAGTTATGAAGTATTACCTTGAGAGATTTCATGCTTCCAAGCACAAGGCCAATTTCTGCCCTGGGATGCAAATGTACAATTCTCTTTGAAGTCTGTAAGAGTCACAAAAGTAGAACATGCTGCACGCTGCAACTGAGTTTTTTCTGTATTTAGTGTCAAATTCTACTCGGCATTACCTAACTCCATTTCCCTCCAATCTTAATTGGAAGGCTACAACTGAGCAGAGTTGGTCTCTCATGCCAACACTTACTGTAATTACATTAAATATATGTCTATATATACATCCTAGTAAATGTGGTTTTTATAAAGCTAAGCAACTTCATATTCATTCCTCTGCGTAACATAACTTTTAACTTCTAAAACTCCTAGTATTTAATTAAATGTGTCAATATAGTTACGATACAGGCACATAATTACTTGTGTTTTGCACTACTGCACATCCTAGAAACCTTTCAATTTAAAATTAAATCCAAGATATCTGTGTAATTTCAGTACTTCTAATTCTCAAGAAAGGAGACTTTAAAAAGAGTGCAGAGAAATCTCATCAATGTTCTGCCAAGTGCTCTGCAGCCCGGTCCTGAATACTGCAGGCAGGCAAAATGCTCACTTAGTGAAGTGAATAAATATTCATTGTGCATTTATTTACTTCTGCTATTACTGGATTTAGTAATATAATTAAAACTATTAAAATCATTAATTAGAGGACAATATAGTTAATAGAGTTTTAGGTGACATGAGTTTTGCACACTGAGTCAGCTTAATTAAGTCTTGTCTACATTTGGAAAATTACCAGAACTACTCTGAAATAACCCTGGATAGGGATGTGTAGGTACATGAACATCTATATGGGAATTTAATATGCTCAATAATTCCCGAAAAGCATTTCCTTATAAATTCCATTATATTTTTAAGTGCAGACAAGCTCTAAATCTTGTTAACATCAATATTCTGCACCGTTGACAGCTTTTACTCTCTAACAGTCCAGCATGTTTACTTCAGTATCATCAAACCTTTAAGGCTTCGTCCTGGAAAGAACAGGAACAGAAGCCTCATGCATCCATTAACAGATTTAAATATAACTACATCTACAAGTAACACCGTGACAAGGCAATCACCTTGCAGAGGAAGAATACCTTTTCTTGTTTAGCTGGCTTTGAAAGTGGATTAAGCTGTTTTGGACAATGGTAGTCTTTTTTTCAAGAAGAAAGCTCTGTTCACTTGAAACTATTTGGGGATAATTTTTCCAGAATACCTAATAAATCCTTATACCTGGCCTTCCACCAGTGCTTGCTGTGCTAATACTGTGCCCAGTGCTTGCGCAGCAGTTACCACTCAAGGATCCCTGCTGTCAGAATCAAGGAACTAGATGCCAAATACCATTCTCAGGGGATGACTGCACACAACAGAGACACAGGATGAAACTATATGCTGCAAAACTCTGAGATTTTATCATTTTTGACTGCTAACATCACCAATATAACCTATGATTATTAAAAAACCAAAAAACCCCAAAAAAAACCATCAAAAAGAAAGAAAACCAAAAGCTACAAAACAGAGACGTTAAACCTGAACAAACTAAAAAGAAGCTTCTCTCTTTGGATGTAGTCGTAGTTTCAGGACAGCATACTCAAAAGTGCAAAATCACTCTGCATTATTTGCAACTCCTTCTCCAAAAACCAAAGCCATTTTTGGGGCTGTGTTGCTCCACAGGGGTAGACTGTGACAGAAAAATACAAACTCTGTGTGCTACTCCTTTGGAGTATCATGATCTCCACCACAGCCAAAGGCCATAACACACAGTGATTCTGGCCACTGCACATAAAATACGAATTAAAATATACAGATCACTCTATTTCAGTTACAGAAACTGCAAATGCTATTCTGCAGCGATGAGTTGAGCACTTCTAACCTGCTCTTGGGTCCTGCTTTTTTCTCCAAGTGATCTTAATTTAAACAGAAAGCCCACCTCTCTGCTCACCAAAGCAGGCTGGAATCTTATTTCTAGTCCAAACATGGGATCTCCTCAGGCTGCAGTGATGAACCTCAGCCTTGAGCTAGCTGACACATGACCACAGCAGTGTGTTTGGACACATACGGGTTCTGGCATAGCACGAACAGCGCAAATGTGCAAGGAAAACTTTAATGTGAAAAAGCATGTCTCTCTATGCATGAAGCTTAAAGACAAAAAAATATGTTACTATAAATTCTAAGTTTCATTCTGACTGATATACTGCATAATTTCAACTGAGCTCTACTCCCCATGCACACTCTTCAGATCTTTTCTATTGAGATGGGAGCCTTCTGGGCTTTTTTTCTGTTTAGCCACTTCCACTAGGAGCAATGATATTCTGTCTGCTAAGTGGATACTAACTCCATTTAGTCTTTGCTACACTGTATATTTTCTTGGATTCAGATTCATGCCAGACCTATCAGCATAAGAGAATTTATGAACATATAAAATATGAAAAAGAATTGTGACACCGCCACATCGCTTGAGTGTGTGTTCAAGAAGCTCTTGCATTTCCTCTAGTTTCAGTGTAATAAATAATAATATATAAGCTACAAGAAGGAAAAAGAAATGCCAAACTCTTCAGTTCTGAGAACTTTACCTCTGTAACTTTATATCCAGTATCACAACAGGGCTGCAGCAGATAAGATGCAAAGATAACTGTCACATTTGCCCCCGGAACACCTTTTGTCCTCTCACAATCTGTATTAAATAAGGCCTTTCCCAGAGGTCTTGTCTGTCTGCTCCCCAAAATCATCCATTGTTTTTGTAAAAAACACCTTTTATTCTTGCTGAACTTTAGCAGTCCCCAAACTGAGTTCTTGCAGAATAATGCCTTCAATCTCCTTTTGTTGGAGATGCAACTCCCCACGGATGGCCTGGCAGCTGGAGGGGTCTCCTTGCGCCATGCTCTGGCACACATGCCACAGTCCCTCCATTGAACTGGGCTTCTGCTCTTCTCTGCTCTTTTCACTTATTCTTTTCCCTTATCTGTTCCCCACAGCAATTTTCTTCTTTCAAAATTAGTTTTCTTTACATTTTCCCTCCATCTGGCTTTGTACTTTTCAGTTACCTTTTCCTCTTTTCCTATCTCAAATGACAACACAAGGCTCAAGCGACGGGTCTACAGCCAGCTTGTAAGAGCCTATTTAACCTATTTCCAGAGACAAGCTCAGTGCTGGGGGCAGAGAAATCAAGCTGGATCAGCCCTACGGAACCATCTCCCTTCTGTCCAAACCCAGCACTCTCAAGACCAGCTGCTCTGGGCCTCAACGTGGGAGCAAGGACTAACAGTGGGTAGTTCTAAAGGTGTCCGTTGCTTCAGGGAAGCCAACATTAAATAAAATTACAGAACCCCTGCTACTTCTCTGCTGTTATCTCAGTGGCATTCTGAGACATGATTTCCTTTCCTCTTTTCCAGATGCTATTCCTGTAAGTATCAATTATCAAAAGAGTCTCACTAAAACTGTGAAATATTTGTCATTCCCAGACATGGCTCTCAGCTTTCTACTCCCAGAAATCCCAGCTCAGACTCCTGACATCCTCCAGTAATTAGGCAAGCCAGAGTTTCTCAAATTTGTACACAACCCTTGATACTAGCCTTCTTTCTGCTGCCTCCAATGCATCCAGAGGCTCCTGAACTCTGCTTTAAAGCTACAGGCTGTCTGGTATGGTCTGGAGATTTTCCAGATCATTTAACTGAAAAATAGGGGCTGTAGTAAAATAAACATTCAACTTAATATTATGTTTATTATGTATTGATATAAAAGCAAGATTCTGGTGCATGATTTTTCTGCAAAGATTAGATTCTAGGGACATTTAAATTAAAGAACACACAGAGTTTAGTATCAGTGTCAAGAGAAGGACTGACGTCTTAATTTATGAAAAAATCACAAACTAGTGCCCATTTTACACATGAATGCCTTCATTACACAGAGAGCATCCCAGAATATTTTATAAATAATATATGCACATCCATACTTCACTAGATTGCCCAATATCTAAATTACTTGAAGCACAGGCTATCCTGCAGAGTAGACACCACACTTTCAAAGACCAAAGAATAATAGTATTTAGTCAATCAAGGAAATTGAATCAACTGTGAATATTTTCTAACAACTGGTAGCTAAATCTAAACTAGACTATATATCCAACATGTTTTAAAAATGCGTGTATACAACCTCCACCAGAGCACTGGGATGTGCAGCATCCTCCCTGGATGACAAAAGTAGCACAATTTCCATCAATGAGAAAGACAGAATACATTTTGGAAGACAACACTCAGATAAACTCCTACTCTAAAGGTGCCACAGAAATGCTGGAGTTTTGTTGTTCAGCATATACACATTTCTAAACTTCATATAAATATCAATAAAAGAGGAACCATTTATAGTAACCTTGACAGAGCTGAATAGACTGTAAGTAAGCATGGAAAATGACCCATTATATTTCATAGGAATAAAAAGGTATCTATTATTCATGTGATCATTATTCAATTATTCATCTGACATAGAATTCCACTTTCAATTTTAAAAGAAGGGGCAACAAATATAAAATATGCCTAGTTGCTTTCCTGCCTCTTTTGGGGGCAACACGGCAAAGTACATTTTCATCATTCTCTTTCATTTTTACTATGGTATTTTGCTATGTCTCCCAGAAAGTAACATGGCTACTCAGCATTTAAGTGTTAGGTGCTTGGTAACACTCCTCCCTAGTCTCAGGCCCTCAATGAAACAAAATTCCAAGAATAGCATTTAAAATCATTAAGAGCAAAAACATCCCCAGTACACAAACGTATCTTCATTTTTCTCCCAATTCTATATTTTTGGAAAAATCTGCACTTTTTTTATATTCAGATAGCCCAGTCACCATCAAGGTAAACACTCCAGGAGAAAGAAGAAAATATTGAATTGTTCAAATGGCAATTTCTTTTCTATTATAATGACTTGCCATGATAATGCTGCTATCTTTGACTTTCTGGCAATGAAAGTCATCTTAGGGCCAACTAAGAGTGTTAGGTCCCTAAATATATATTCTGGGGCCTAACAAGAAACATGATTTTCAGAATTAATGGACAACTATGATCAGTTTAGTTAGCAGTGTAAAAATGAACTGACATTTGGTGGGTTTTACATGTTTTTCTCATCACCAATCTGGTTGACAACCATAGCTGTGATTTTATTTTTTTTAAGATCTAGTAAAAGAAGCATCTTTAAGATTAACTCTAGGATTTGGGAACATGTGAGTTCCTATTATTATACCTGCCATTGAAAATCCTAAGAAAATCTGGGGGAGAATATATAAAAGACACTGGAAAGAAGTGCTAATAAAAGCAGAGCGAGCTAAAGAGGCTGGGTGGGTGGGTTTGGAAGCCTTTCATGTATCCATAGCTCCTGCAGCTGATGAACTTACTGTAATTTGGAAGAAAAGTCATGTGAAATATAGCAGAACTGTTAGTGAAAAGCAATAGGAACATATAAATTCTTCCAGTTTTTTCTAGTAGAAAGAATACTGCCTTCCTCAATGTTCTGCTGTACTTCTGAATAATGTCTGCTTAGAAAGAAACAAGATTTTGGCATTAATTATTGTTTTATTTAATTTTTAATCCATGTTCCAGACAAAAACTTACCACCACATTCAAATTTGATGCAGGAACAAGAAATGCCAGCCTAAAAAAGTGGTTTGGTATAAGAATGTATACAAGTCTGTCACAGTTTACAGCATAATTTTGTAGCACTATAATGTTCTGCCAGGAGAAAAACAAATAGACAGACCTAAACCCTCAATTTTTAAGCAGCTTAAACAAGATATTTGCTAAAATGGGATAAGGGAATTTGCATGATTTATGATTATTGAAATGTCTTTTGCATATTTGTATAATGCATGTTCTGTTAAACAGAAAAAGGGATTTCCTTCTATACCTTTCCCTTCCAAATTCCATAGCACAGTCTACAGTGATGGAACACGGCAGGAACAGTAACAGTTTCTTTAGAGCCTCTTATGCTGATAGATGGCTACCAGGGCCAGCCTTACAGAATCACACACTAGTTTGGGAAGGACAGCTGGAGGTCATGCAAGTCCAACTTCCCTCCAACAGCAGGTTGCTCAGGACCTGTTGAGTTTTTCACCATCTCCAAGAGATTCCAGAACCTCTCTCAGTACCTTCAGGTCACACTTTGAGTGAAAAAAAGGTTTTCTTCATATCTAATCACAATTTTCTTATGTCCTAACTTGTGTCCATTGTGTTGCAGTCTATTGCCTATTCCCCTCTATGATAAAAGTACCAGCTCTGCAGACAAGGGGAGAGCAGTGAACGTCATACCTGGACCAAGTGGAGCACTACAAGTCTCTATACTGGGACTGGTGTGTTTAACATTTTTACCTCAGAGAAGTGCAGAGTTCTGCACCTCTAAAGGAAGAGTCCCTTGAAATTATGTCAGCTGAGAACCGACTGGCTGAGGAGTAGCTCTGCTGGAAGAGACCTGGGGGCTGTGGCAGACAGCCAGCCAAGCATAAGCCAGCAGCATGCTCTGGTGTTCCTGCTGGGCTGCACTCAGAAAGGGAAGTGACTATCCCCGCTTCGAAAGGCTCCATTCAGAACCCCACATGTAGTTTTGGGCCCCCAGTAAGTGGCACTGACAAGCTAGAGCGAGTTCAGTGCAGAGCTGTCAAGATGGCTGGGGACTGGTTCACATATTCTGTGAAAATCTGAAGGAACTGGGTTTGTTCAAGCTGGAGAAATTGAGGCTTTGGTGGGAGTTAATAGCAGCTTTCCATTTATAGAATGGAAATTTCTGAGGAGGTTATCATGGAGAAGGGGCCAGGTTCTTACAGTAGTTCATGATGTGAGGACTAGTCAATGAGCCTAAGTTGAAACAGCAGAGGTTCAGACTGGAAATAAGGAAAAAAAATCACTACGAGAATAGCTAGCATTGAAACAGGTTGTGCTGAGAGGCTGTGCATCTCCATCCTTGGAGACTTTCAAGAACAGACCGAATAACGCTCTAAGCAACTTGGTCTGATCTTCTAGACAAACCTGAGTTAAGAAGAAGGCTGATTTAGAGAGCTCCTGGAGTCCCTTCCAACCTGAATTATCCTGTGCTCCTACCCCATGCATCTCCTGGAAGTGTCTTTGCTCCACTTTTTCAACACATTCTCATTTGATACATTTAGATGGCAATTAGCTCTCCCCTTAGCCTTCTCTTCTTAAAATAGCCTGCTCTTCTAAATAAAGCCATTTGTAGGACCTGGGTATAAAACAGGGAAATACCCATATTCATCAGAGAAAGGAAAAAAACCTCACCCAAATACAGATGTGGAAAGAGTAGAGAACAACCTAAATATAAGCACTGCGACTACAGTTCAGTAAAAGGCCTGAGTGGTGAGAATAGTGAATTGGGGAACGAAATTTGGGACTGTGAACAAAGAAACTCCTTCTATGATCCAAGTTCCCTGTGTGACTACTCTGTCATTTATTCAAACACATCAAAGAAGCTACTACATATAACCCTTTTTTCCAGCTACCTGGAACAAAAATAATCTGAGCTTTTGGATAACTGACTGGGTCAAAAGAAGTAAGAGGCATTCTGGAGTCTTTGACCCTCATAGGAGCTATGTTTCCCCCTCCAAAATGTCCCCGTGCATTCTCCTAACTTTCACGTGCAATAGTCAAAAGCAAATGGTCACTAATCAGGAAAGCTACCCGGAAGAAACCAGAGGGTCACTGAAACTATTCACAAAATTCAAAGTTTGTATCATAAACCCTTCTTTAATGTTTTTTCTAGGAGACAGATTGTTTTAGCTAGTACTTTTCCAAATGAGTCACTAACACCCTTGTCTTAATTCTGCAGCTGCTGCTAATTTGAAGTGCCAGCCTTCTCCCCCCTTTCCCCAGAATGAAATAAAATATCAATGTTGCACTGTGCTGAAAATGGAAAGTTAGATGTAACACTATGCTACAAGGCCTCTGGAAGTTTCATTTACATTTGATTCTTTCTTTCCTCCCAGGCCTATACCTAACTTAAGCCCTCTCAGCAAATTATTTCACACTTACCTCCACAATCATTGGTCCTAAGAAGGAAAGACAGACTCAAAGGGTTTTTTAACACTTAGTGCACTAACATCTAACACAATTTGAAATAACAAAAGAGAAGATAAAGTCATAGAAAAATTATATTAACAGTTATCTGCATTTATGTGTAATCAGCAGATTTTGGTAACCTAAGAGCCCTGTTGGCCAAGGCCCCAGAAAACCTTTTATCCAGAAGAGCTACACAGCACCACTGTGTCAGACAAAAGTGAGACTCAAGAGGGTGGACTTCTTTTGGAGACAACTTCACCCATAGCCATGCAAATCTCAAACTTCTTAAGTATCTCGTTGGCTGCTCCACTGTGAAAAGGTACTGCAGTTGGGGGGTTTGGGGTTAGTTTTCAGCCAGACTGGTTTCTTGATTCAGCTCCTTGACTGATCATACAGGGCCAGCACAGGGGAAGGGAGAGGAATGGGTTGCTATGAGCAATGGGGGAAGACAAGATTGCCCTTTTTGGCTCTGTGCATAGTTATGTAAAATTAAAGTGATTATGTAGCTACGGCCTGAGGGATAGAAGAGGTCACAGATACTACCACAGCCTATAAACTGCTGTGGAAATTGTGTCAGTGTGTGTTGCCAAGAGACAAGCACAGGAATTCATTTCTTAACCTGTTGTAAAATCCACAAAGCGAAGCCCGCTCACTCCACTTCTCTAGAAAAGATCAATACTTCCCTCTCAATGCACCAGAGTCACATCAACCATTTTGTGTTGTGCTTTGTATCAGTAAGCTCTGTTTATCTACCTTGAATGATTATGAAGCATTTCTCGCAGGCCTTACATGCATGCTGAGATTTCAGAAATTTATCTTAAATATATTTTGAAATATTTTCATCAAGTCGGGGCAACTGAGACTATATGTTCTCTTACAATCTCAGACCATGAACAAGAACACAGTGCTCCAAAAGCTACCATGGAACAAGTGAGCCGTGTATCTGGATATACCCATGTCCAAGCTCTTTGTCGTCCTCAATTCTGAGATAACAAAATTCAGCTCAGAACTTACTGAAATAACATTTAAATGCAGATCTTGGTATTTTCAGCTGAGGAAGACTAAGAAGATGCATGAAGTCAGAAAATAATTATCGTCTATTAACCACAGTAAATATGACCTGAATCTGTTGTGCGTCTGTTTTGACTGAAATAAACTAAACTCAAATAGAACAGATTTTTATCAGCATGCTTTTCCAACATTTTTCACTTTTTTAGCAAAGTAGTTTTTCCAGTAGAAATAGTTGTACTACTTTGCACAGCCCACAAAAAGTCTATACAATACAACAAAAACAAGTATATAATTTTAGCTAGATCTGAGCATACATCTTCAAGGGAGTATTTCTGAAACCAAAAGCATACTTCAATTAAAAACAATTTATTTTTTAAAACCACTGTTATTTGCTCAATTATGGAAGACTGAAACTGAAATATGTAACTGTACCAAGCTATGTTTTCCCATTTATTACTACACCTTTGTTCAAACTTCTTTACTGCTACCACAGTCACATTTCTTCCATTAGGAGCACAGTGTTAGTAGTATCAATTACCTTTCTGAGTAAGAGTGATGCATCTACTATCAACATTGATAGCTCAAACTTTGCTACTTGAACTTCAAAGCAGATGAAAAATTGTGTCCAAGGCGTTCTTTTGATATATATACTAAGTAGATATGTTTCTTAAAGGTACTGTTTTATAGACTAATAGATTTAGAAAACAAAGCTTTGCTACATTGACTACATTGTTATTCTCCATTGGAAAACGTGAATAATTTTGCCTACCTTTTCTTTGTTCTTTCAACACTCAGTGGAAGCTCAGAAATTTACTCAGGAAATTTCATCCTTGAGACTGATTCTCTAACTAGTAGCATAGTACTTAGAAGTACATAGCATGCTCAATTCTGGCTTAAAAGTAATGAGAAAAAAACCCTACTATTATTATGAAGAGTATCAGCTGAGTTTTGAAAAAGACCCCATATTTTAAAGAACTGTTTTATTCAAAGAAAATTAGCTTCTCCCCCCACAAACTTACTGCACACCTTTCACGACTGCCTTGGGATCCTGTGCTGAAGGTAAAGCTAGAAAATACACTAGCACAAACCAGACATTGTGTAATTCTGGCCTCTTACAGCTATTGCCTACCTACTGGATATAAACTTCACAGACTCAAACCTGGTGCCTGGAGCGGATTAACAACCAAATACAAAAGGAAAACAGCACTGAATAAATGTCTCAAGAGCATTTCAAGTCATAGATTGGTTTATCACTTTTCTGTAAAAGTCAGTCCCATAAGACCATCAGACTCAGGATCTGCTCGTTTGTCTGCAGTAAAGTTACTACAGAATCACAGAGAGGGACCAAGATTTTGTTGACATTTGTTAAATGAGGCAAACCACACAGTATCAAATTAAGCCCCAAGCACGGTGTACTCTAGGGATGAGTTTATACTCAAACTTCTAGAAACTACAAAGCTAACAAGAACCTGTAATTTCTACCATTAGTTCACTGGAGAAAATATTTTTTACTTTGTCATTTGCTAATTCAGTCTATAGCGTGTGTATATTTATACCATTCCTCTCTGGAAGGAGGTTGGATTCAGGGAGGAAAGTTACAGCTTTTTAAAAACTCTTTTTAAAAGATTCCCTAGGAGAAAAACACAAAATTAACATACCTTATGGATGCCATTGCTGCTTTTCCTTGATTCCAGCCCTGATCACACAGTCTCTGTGTTGCACTCCCTAACTTTTGCTCCTCTGAAGATTACGATCATCATGTCATTGCAAATCACCTCCAGATTAAGCATGATCAGCATAACCTAACCATAAATGAGGGTTCTAGTAAATGTTGCTTATCTGAAATCAAAGGCAAAACTCATGTTGACTTCAATGAAGCCAGCCTTCGAGATGATGGTGTTGTGAAGTGTTTCTACATTTCATGTTCCTTTATCAGAGTTATTTGGAGAGTTACAATGATGATCATTAAAATACCTTATATGAACAATTGCAGTTTGTACGAACTTTGCTCAACCCATTTCTAGAAAGGCTTTTGCATATATAAGAATTATTCCAGCAAGAGTTTCTAGAAGTACTTTCTGAAGGGCATATTTCTAGTTCATCACAGGCCACCTGAACTGAACTTTAGAAGTTAAAAGTAGCTATAACTGGACAAGGACAGAGATGCCCCTCACAAAACAAGATGGCTGGAACAATTATGTAGAAAAATCATTGTGACCAGTGATGAAAAGTTACTGGTCTGATGTACGGATGTAAACACACGTTCCCAATTTTGGACTGGGATGTTTGGAAGAAGAGGAAATGCCCTTTCCAGGTAATACTCTTCATTTCTCTCTATTTTTCATCCTCTGAAATAGAGTCAGAGGGATTACCTTACCACCAAAATGCTCAAGTTTTTCTTAAAATTGGTGGATTTTACAATTCTTTCCCTTCCACAATATAGTACATTTTTTGAAGGAATTCTTTGGATACTTGCACAATAAACCTCCAGCCTGGCTGGAATGGGAGAGAACACATTCAAGAGACTGAAGAGGGTAACGGGATCAGGTAACTCTGTGGAGACAAAAAGTTTGCCTACGACTAACCTGTGAGTTTTTTTCTTTTATTTTAATGAATTTCTAAGCTTAGTGAAGAACCACAGAGATCACAATTGTGGACAGTTAATATAACTTCCCAGAACACAAAATGTGCAAATTGCTTTTATCCAACCTTATAAACACGTGTACTCTGCTTTACTGTAAACTTGTCTTTTACTATGTACAGATTTTGCAGTCTCAGTGCATACGGAATAAATCAAACTAAACTGATTAGAATTAGTAATTATTTATGCTGATGAAAATTAGCTCATAAGCTACTGAAACTTTTTAAAGGGTGACAGACCTGTGCTCGGTGCAGACTGCAGTGCCAAGGTACACATTAGCAGCAAACAATTAGCAGGTCCTGCCTCTTCTGCTTTAGAAGCAAAAGTTCTACATCAGTCTATTAATTTCATATACTGACACTAAACTGCAGCTTATCCACTGTCTGCTAATAAGACAATTTCATGTCTACTCTGTTTAATACTGTTAACTGATTTCTTTCTTACTCTGCCATCAACAGACTTGGGTAAAAATTAAGTGTTGCCATTTTAAGGTTTGCTCTCAACAGCCCGAGAACAAAGTTTTGACATGGCAGAATCTGCCTGCTCACTACAGTTTATATCGATCTACAGTCCTGCCTACAAACCTACACACACAACATCTAGAAATTTTAGTTCTTCTCAGAGCTGCCAGGGCACCAGTTTTGGCACCAGCTACCAAATGATAAAGTTCAAAGCCCACTTGAAGATAATTTAGCAAGATTCACAAGACTTCATTAGTTCTAGGTTTTGTTAGACCTAATACATACAAAATAACTAGAATTTAAGTCTCACATAGGTATTATCTACAGCTATTAAATGTTTACACTTTAGATAGGCTTTTCTAGCTATAGGAAATCTTGCCATCTTCTATGAACTCTCTCTTATAGAAAGAGCTTTCCTTTATGATACAGAAGCCTACTAGGGGAATTAGTCATATTGCCACATAACTCTCCAAGGGAAAACCAGTAATACAGGTAGTTATCACAATTTAGTTGCAAGCTGCTGTGTGCATTGTGACCCTGAATTCTACTTGATATGGGAAAACAAAACATAGATTCACTTTTATTTCTCACTTGACCAAAGCAAACAGATTGTGGCCTGGACATGTCTCTGTACATTTCTATTTGTTTATGTGTACTCTGTCTTGTTAAATATTACAGTACTCTGCCTGGCACAGCCAGGTTTTACTCCTGGGCAGCACCGGTAGAACACACGTAATCTTAATGAAAATAATGATCCAAAATGTTGAAATACAAAACCTCTCAATTATAAGTAAAGCTTTAAGTATGGAAATGAAATAAAACTGAGTTGAAATTTGAAAAGCAATGTTACAGAAATATGCTTAAAGAAAGCACCTAAACCATTAGAAACAACCAGTGAACTTGGACAATATTTTTGATGCTCTCTGACAAGCCATAAAATGCTGCAATATAAGAACTGTCCTAAAACACACATTCATTAGAAGACACAAAAATTTAGCAGATATGCCAAACATATTCCAGAATAAAAACTGTCCTAAAAAATGAAGGTTTTACAAGCTTCAACTTAAAGCCATTTCAAACTGTTTTCGTTGCCATAATGATATTTCATATTGAAAGTCTTCTTCCAATGTTAATTTTGTTCATTTTACTTAAGTCCATCGTTTCACTAACCTCTTTTGATGCTGAGCTCCCTAAGAACAGAGGGGGGAGGTGCTGAATCACAGCAAATGTTTTTATTTCCTCACAGACTATATCACTGAACCAGCTTGAACACTTCATGAATAACATTGTGAAGATCATAACAGTCAAATACAAAATCTGTTTTTTAAAATCTAAACCATATTTGTAGCAATTAAAATAGTTGACCACATCAACATTTTAACCTAAAGAATCATTAGGAATGTATGCAATTTATCTAACGCGTAATTCTGAGCGCTCCATAGAAAAATGCATCTTCAAGAAATTCCTATCGCCTCCTAGTTATTGATTTGCAGATTATTAGTCAGCAGATTTTCCATCATTATTTAAATAAGGATAAGATGAGAAGCAAAACTTCTGGTTTAGGAGGTTTTCCTACCTCCCCCAGTATAACCATGTACTATTACCCATCACTTGTTCAGCAAAGGTGATTCATTTCTGTTATCATTTGTGTTTAATAGAAACCAAATATTTCTCCAGACTTACTGAAATAGTGGACATAGAGTGGACTGTTTTGGGGCCCAAAGAATAGAACACCTAAAAACTATGAATTAAATGAATATTTCTACATGTCCAGAAAGGATCCATAGCGGGAAGATTTCTTATATTACTGGATTCTGCATACCTGAGTATCAAAACTTACAGTTAGTGGTCCTTGTATCTATACAAAGGAGACACTTATTTTTCTTTTATTTCTTTTATAAAATCAAGATATCTGAAAACAGGAAACTTTCATTGGATCTCAGATACTTCATTTCATGTGTGTAGGTCAAATGGCTCTGTGTTCTCTCTGCTGAAACAGAACAATGTAATTTCAGGTTGTATAATTTTATAGCAAAGACTGCAAGACAGTTTGAAGATGTCATTGACTGTAATACAAATCAATATTAAATTATCTGTACAGGAAACATTTTCAAAAGATGGTCCATCATGCTTTCTCACAGGACCATGGATTTCTAGGATCATTCTTTACTAACTACTATAAGCTATTACAGTTTATCTCCATCTTCAATTATTTACAGGTCAAAACAGCCAACTGATACTGCTTTATATATATTCCATGTTATGTACTTGTTTTTTAACTTATTATTGCCACACAAAACCATGAAGATAAAAGTTTCTGAATAAAGACATTTGTTTCATTTGAGAATGTACATGTAGTCATACAGCTAAGTGATGCAAAAGGCTGTCCTTTAGGCATTCTACCTTTCTTTAAAATAATGCATTAAATATACATATATGTAAACAGTACTGCAGTGATTACTCTGCAGCATAATCTTTAAATGGCTATAGTCTGTACATCTTATGCCTGATGTCAATTACACATTTAACAGATTAGTCATTTCAAATCACCTGAAGACCTTCATCACATTTCTATCAATTTCTGTATATATGAAAGCACATTTCAAAGCCTCCTCATTGCTGCCTTGTAAAATGTCTCATGACTGTCAAACGGAATTTATTTCTCAGCCAAGGAGTATAAAATACATTTCACAATAAAGTAACACCAACAAAATAAAAAGAAGAGCCTATCAAGCATGCAAATAAAGGGAATTCTTTCCTGTCATTGCCAAAGAGGCAAGACACTTCAATAGCAAAAAAAAAAAAAAATAGGAAAATCACAACCAAACACCACACTACGGTTATAACCTCTAAAAAAAGTTCACACATTGAAGCCTCATATGGGTCTGTTTTGATTTGTGAGGAGTGTCACTGGTGGTTGGAAAGGCTTATGCTAAATGTTCCAGACAGCTGATGCAACCACCTCTGCATCTGCCAGTTTGCAGCATGATGCTTCTAGAGCAGTGGGGCTGGCTGCCCTCAAAGACTTGAAGGAGAAAGGGAAAAAGGTGGAGATTCTCCACCGAAGAACTACTAACATCCATATCCCCGCAAAAAGCAGCTACCCGTCTACAACATAAATCATCAGGAGCTGGACCCTTAATGCGTTTTTTAATCCAGTTTGAAAACTGCGAGGTGGCAGCTCACAAAGGTCCAACTCCACAGACAATGAGTACCCACCCGAGTCCGACAGCTTCCCCAATGCCCGTATTTAATTGGAATTAAATACGGCCATCCCCATCGCAGCAGTACGCACGCCCTGCCACCGCCCCTCGGGATGTCACAGCAGCCCCGCCGCGGCGGAGGCACGGCCATGGCAGCCCCAGCCGGCCGAACTTCGGGTCCTCTCCCCGCGTTCCAGGGGCTGCGCTGGGCGAAGGCAGCGGGAGCGCG
>WEIT01010280.1:0-11120 GCA_013389985.1 Dryoscopus gambensis | reverse complement strand
AATTTGAAAATCTAGATAGAAATGAAAAATCCCTTTCTCAGTGCCTGGTCTTACTGACTTTTTAGCAAAAATATTATTAAATATTTACAATGTTGATACTAAGATTATGAAATAACACTAAAATATTTACACATAATTTATTTTTCTTTGTGCCAACAGCTTCTTTGTGCTATCAGTGATGAAATCACATATTATAGAAAAGGAAAGGCCTATTAGATGGTCTCCTGTGTCTGCTTCCGTCCTCCAAAAACAAATAGCTCCCCCCTGCTTGGAATCTTCAAAATGGCCCCTATGATTATGTTTATCAACCTGAATTCCCTGTTTGTCAAGACTATGGTTAAAACTGCTGTACATTTTGATAACAAAAGCTTCCATAAGAAAAGCAACAGAGCTTCTACCTTGCAAAGCTATTAAAAAATATCATCATTAAAACTTTTTACACCCATTTTCAGTTTTCCCAATGGTTAGATTCAGCAACAGCATAAAGAGATACTTGCTGAGTGACAATGGAATAAATTCAACCAAACTGCAGTATGCTAATGTTACACAACGTGACTTTGTACATATATTTATTTATCTGACAGACCCTTCCTTTTTTACGTCGGACCACTTTCATCAGTTTCTTGGTGAATGCTGTCATTTCTGAAAGGAATTGTCTACATGGTATTGCATGACTGTATGTGTCTCTGAATGCTGATTTCTTTCCCCCTCTTTACCTATTATGCTTGTCACAGGAGTCTGTAGCCTGAAATCAGCATAAATGAGTGTGGCTGGCGCTGTGTGCATGCACAGTCACACAGCCTCATCTGTGAATCTGCAGCAATTAATTATATTTATAGTGAAATATCTGCAGAACATTTGCATGTATGAATTATGTATTGAGGAAAAAGCAGTACACTATGGTTTATGCATTTTTTGTTCTCATGAGAGCCCCTTTGTATCTGTAATACATGCTATGAAGCAAACCAGATTTTTATTAATTTGTCTATCATCTTAATGATGAAATATAATTTTAAGTAAAGACATTATTTTTAGAAGTGCTTTTCAAATAGCTATTTATCATGATTTTACCCTTATATTTTCAAATAAATTGTTTAATTACTGTTTAATATATTTTTTCTTTAACATTAAATTCTTCTAGCAAACACCAAGGAAAAAAAACCCAAATCATCAGTGAGTACAGGCCAGCATTTAAGGCAATGAAGTATGCATGAAATATAAGTGTGATATGATTATCCCTCTTATTATGGTTATTACAATACATAATGAGCAGTGTCAGTCTGTTATCTTATCTTATTTTATTGTTTTGTGGATTCACCCAAGAGTAAAATGTAAATGTAGTAACAGAAGTAATGAGTCAATGGGCTGGGAAGGATGATAAAGAAATAAGAAGGCAGCATGCTGCAAAGGCTATTCTGAGCTAGACTAATTGTAGGCTCTGAAATTAATTATCTGCTACAAATATGACAGGTGGCTAAGTTAGCTGTGAAAGAAAACAGGACAGAATATTCAGAAAACCTTTCTCTTTGCTGAAGAAGTTTTGGAGAAAATATTGAATTAAAGATTCATATACTAAAATTAATCTGCTTGAGGCTCCTGTTAAGAACTAACTTATTTTTCACATACTGTCCTAAATAGGGATTTAAATATCCAATTTAAATTTTTCATGATTTAATGCCTGCATATGGATGACTAACCTTCACTTTCAGTGTACATTTGTATTTTTCCAAAGAGCAACAGAAAATACTTAAGAAATTATAAAAAATCAGATAATTTGTTTTTTAAAATGGTATAACATGCTTCAAAAAAACCACAAATAAATTCTATTAAAACCTCAATTTCTTTAATGATTGGTCCACAGTTTATTGCAGCTCTCTCATGGTGTGACTACTACACATACTCCATGTGCCTGTTTGCTTGGGTAGAGTTTTGCAGCCTGCAGAAAGATTCCAAACATTAAAACTGAAATTATTTAAATTAAATCTTCTGTGAATATTGCTCCCTAATTATCCTAGTTGTTTACAGATACCACAGAATTTTCACAGATAATACAAACCATTAAAAACTAATAATTATTATAATGCTTGAGGAAAATTGTAAGATGAGATTGTTTTTCTTACAAAATCACGGTCAGCATAGTCACACACTCCAGTATTCCATAATTTATTTTGCTGTAGAACAGTACTCAGCCTGGAATTATCTTAGTGAGAGAGGAGGAGGGGATTATATTATTCTTCGAGGTTCTGTTGCAGGAAACATATTAACATTCATTGACCTTGCTGTGGCAATTTGTACTGATGAGCATCATTATATGACTGGTATATTAAAGCAGCTTATTAGAGTTAGGAAGCATCCTATGCTACTCAGAGACACTATTACCATTTGGGATGTGGCTGTCATGGAGTCTTTACATACAGGAGATATTTGGAACAGTGGAAAACTACTAGAATAGCCTGGCTAAGCCATCAAGTTGTTGTAGCTCACAGCTCAACCTTTAAAAATCAGATTGTATGAGAAATTCACATTGATACCTTTCCGGTAAATAAATATCGCATCTTTCCAATTTTAACTACAGAACTACCTTCTATTAGTGGATGAGTAAAAATTAAGTGGTATAGTGAATGAGAAATACATGTTTGGGAGTACAGAGTCACTCTCTGTTCTGACCATGGAGATGCTGGCCGAAAATAGAACTGTGATTGCAGTATTCTAAATAGAGAGTCACCCTGCAAGCTCTTCTTAGGAGGTGCAACACATCTCATTACCACATTTTGGAAGAAATATGTTCTTAACAGTGGATTTTCTTCTTGTTTTGAGGCCATGAATATAATTATCACTTGATAATTTACAGTGTGCCAACTGTTTTACTGCATCTAGTAAGCAATAAAGAACTAAAGGAACATGAAGTTTGTGGCACCTGCAACTCATTAAAAGGGCACTATCAGAAACAAAATGTTTAGTTATCATGTAGTGCTTGGCTATACATGGGCAGCATTTAGGATTAATCTAGAGATCCTTGCATAAAGAGCCACTGGCAACGTAAGATGTTCAGGGAATATATGTTCAGAACACAGGATATAGGAAGCCTTACTGATTTATGAAGGGAGATTAATTTTCTTCAAAAGTAGAGCATAACATCTCTGGCATGCCATAGGAAGTTATTTTTCCTAACGGTCTTCTCTGTGATCTCTCTTGCTTCCCATGTTCTGAACACACCTGTATTAATAGAAGTGTTTAGTATGTAACCGCAGATGAGGACAGTTCAAACGAATAATCTCTCTAATTAATTAAACAGTCAGGTACATATAAAGAAACCTCAACTTTTATTTCTTAACATAATTAAAGTTTCCCTAATATGAAGTAGTTATTTAGCTAAAACCATACGAAGTATTTGAGAAGTGCTATGGCAACCTTTGTGTCGCCAGCTCCTGTGGGCACAGGGGCCTGTGCAGCCACTCCCGCACAAGCAGTCGAGCGTTCCTGACACCCTGAGTACAAACACCAGATCAATTGCACCTGCACTGCAAACACATCCACTGAGGTTTAATCCTACATGCTCCAGGACTGCCTGAGAAGAGAACTCGCAGAGCCTGCTCCTGGTTGTCCTCTTCATTTGAGGCAACTCACGTGCTTGCAGGGCATGGGCTGAGAGTTGTATGAACTGAGCTGAGTATACAGCAGGAAGAGTATCTTTGTAAGGTGAGCTACCTTCTCCAAGACTGTCCTGTTGGCACTCACAATGTGCACGAGAAGCTGCAGGATCCAAATGCAGGGAGAATACCAGACAGCGTATCGAGGTAAAGAAGGAAGAAAATCTGGAGGAAGGAAGCCAGTGATGCTGGGACTGGGTGGTTAAATAGGGAATTAATAAATAGAAAGGTTGGTTGTGTCGGGGTCAAAAATTTTTAAGAATAGAGGAGGCTTGGGAATTGGTTGACTGGGAGAGAATGATCTTAAGGTAGAACTGACCAAAAAAGGATTGCTTCTGTAAGTAAGCTGAAAATAGAAAAAGAACAGGAAAGCAATAGGACAGCTCAGAGATGTTTGGCAACAACCTGGATTATAGACCACTCATCTTATATATCCAGTCAGAATATTGAGATAAGACTGACCAGACAAGTAGACTGAAACCTCTAGTGAGCCAGGCTCAATGTCAGGTGAAGGCTGAAAATGAGACCTGAAGGGGAGATGGTGGGTCAGAGTAAAGATAGATGTGAAGGAAGAGGCAGTAGAAACCAGACCAAAAATAAGAACGAAGAAACTGAAAAGGAAGGAGAGAGGTGAGGCAAAAGAGCCTGGAATGATACAGATAGTACCAGACTGGCTAGGAAACTCTGGGATTAGTGCCAGGAAGAAATATTAGGAAAAACTGGTCTCTGTGAGGAAGAGGATGAAGGCTAGGATGACAAATCAAGTAGATCTCTGGGATGTCCAAGTACATCATAATGGAACAAAGAGATTGGAATAGCAGTAGAAATCAAGTATATGTGTTTGCTGTTCTGACTGTTACCCATTACTGGATGGGGGTGGTATGAACCTGAATATTTTAAAATCTCACCATTCCTCATTTCTTAGTAACATCTGTAAATCCTTCTGAGCTACTCTCCCACCCTGCTGATGTCCCTTCACCATCTGCTGGAGTGTCCTGCTACCAGCTGTGCCAGCTGAAGCAGCTGAGCAGTGCATCACAAACTTCAATCTTGTAATGACCCATGTGCACAGTAGTTACAGTATATGGCCATGGACAAACCTTTTAATTTTTCCTTTTAATTTTAAAGATTTTTGAAGTTACATTCACAAGAATCTGAAAAGATTGGCTAAAACCCATGCAATGGTAACTGGTTATAAATATTTCTGTGCAAATTTTAAACTGGTAATTCTTCAATACAATTTTGTGAGCCTTTGGGCTTTTAAGAAGAAAGCAACACTAATGTGAAACATTAGAAGCAACCAGTATCATGGAAGATATTACGTCTTATGGGTACTACCTGTAGGTAGTTTGTTCATGATTCACAGTTGCTCGTACTGAATGAGTCATCCTAAAGCGGATAATCAGCAATCTTCCAGCCATATTCCTTTTCCACCAGCAAGGACTTTGTAGGCTTGAATTAATGAGAGGCTTTAAAAAGTAGCTGAGAGAAGACAATTCTGTTTTTATAGAGATCAATGTAAGTAGAAATTAGTCTTTTTAAGAGCTAGGTAACTAACTTTTGAATGCTTTTCTATGCTTTCTACTGAGAAACCAGTTAGGCCTCTCTTTTCAGAATGAGGTGCTCAGTTTACAGCAACAGCTTTGTACTTCAGCATTCGATGCAGGCATGTAGTGTATGGAAAGTAGCAATTAGAGTTAGGTGAAAAAAGAAGAGACCCATATTTCTTACTCATGGTTGAAAACTGATCCAATTAAAGTCTGTTAAATTGACCCATTTTACACTAGGCTAACCCTGAATAGGGCTCTGGATAGAGCTTTTGGGTGTGTGCCAGAGGAGGGACCATTGAATACACACTTTCACGTATGAAGTGGCAAATATCCTGTGGTGGGATGGAATGATATCAGGACCAGCTTTCCAAGAAAGAGTTTGAAGCGTAGTCCCCTGACCTTATAATAATCAGAGAACACTGTGTTTTCCTCCTTGCACATTCACTGCACAGTGCCAAATATTTTTGGATTTGTGAAAATGTATGCAAATCCTTATCTGACACTATTTCCTACTAAAAAATTGTTCTGGTAGTGCTTGTCTCCACACTTTTGTTCCTTTGTCCTTCTTATCACGAGCCAATTGTAAGAGAAAAGTGAAAAAGAATAGATTGTTAATTGTAACAGACTGATTACTATGGAGACGCGTTAGCATCAACATGGAGCTGATCAAGATCAGAGTCTTTTCTGTGGATGTTTTGTGGGTTTTGTATAAATAATGACAAAATGAAAAGAGTACAATTTATTATTTTTTAAATTATGCTCAATATACTGGATAAAGAATTAACATAATGGACCAATAATCTGTAAAACTTGCCTTAAAAGAAAACAACTATTTCACAGATTTTTTTTTCCCCTACTGTAATGGAAAAACAAGATAACCATATAGAAATAAGCCCTTCCCTCTCATTCTTGTGTACAGTCCTATCTCAATCCTTTTAAGTGCTGAAAGAAAAGTCATTATTATAGAAAGACAAGGCATCTTGTGAGTTTTTTAATTGCACCTGGTGCAACAGGGACAGCTCTGTCTCCCAAAGTAGTGATGCAGCATTTAACTCAGTGAGCCAAATGTAGTCTTTGTGACTCATGGATCTTCAGCAAGATTGTAATGGGAATTAGTCTGTTCCAATAGACTTAGCTGTTTCTTCAGAATGCCACCTACTTTTATCATTTTAATTAGCATTCCAAGGCTAACCTCCAACTCACAGCCTTCAGGCACTTTCTATTTAATTCATCATTTATTGCTCTTGCTATATCTCTTTTGAGGTAGCCCATTGTTCAGACTACCATTCTCAACAATGTTTTATAAATTGCCCAATTTCCTAAATAACAGCAATCATTTTTCTTAGTTACACCTTAAAGGAGGAGCCATCATATAGAAGCATTTTCCACCTTTTTGTTGGCACAAAGGAATGGGAATTCCTCCCCTTTACGGACAAAAAGTAGCTTTGAGGTTTCTCCCAAACGTTGCATCACTGCAGCAGCTTGAGTAGGAATACAATTTTTCTGTTATCACAGCAGTGAATCAGAACTCTTTGTAATATTTGCTTCATGGCAGCAGAGAGCTCAGGTTGGATTATATGAAATTTATCACTGAGGAAAGCAAAGTAACAATGAAACTCAGAGCAGGAGAAGGAGATTGCTATTTCAGTGACACAGCTTGGGATAATTATTTTCTAATTCCTCTGTTAATTTCTTTAACTTTACCATCTCAGAGCAAAAGAATCAGTTTTCACTTTTGGAGGTTCAGTGTCATGCCCAAAGCCCTGAGCTTTACTATGCTTTGTAAAGGAGAAGCCTGAACTTTTTTGAGATCCATGCAAAAAAATGTCAGTCACTGGGTAGGTACATGAATATCTGCTTCATGTCACAACTTGGCTTTGCCAATTTCCAGGTACAGGAAACCATAGCAAAAGTGCTATAAAAGCCCATAAATCTTTGCTAATATTTAGATGCAAGAATATCATGAAACAAAACAGAAAATCAAGATTATTTGCAAGACTCAATCTATTAAGGTTCTTGTGTGTCTCCATATCATAATAAATTAGTCCCCTTCAAGTATTTAGCAGTAAGATAACACCACCTTTTTCTATCCTGCCCTTTCTCTGCCTCCAGAAGAGCGGCAGATATTGCAATAGATTCCTCTTTTATCCATTTTCTACTCTCACGAGTAGGAGTGAATGTATTCAGAGCCTGAGGTTAATCAAGATCAAAAATTCAAAACATTACCCTAGAAGAGCAGTTAGAAGGTTCTATGAAGAAAGAGATTTACTCTTCCCCTTTCAGAGATATCCAAACACAAAACCTCATAACATTCTGCCAAAGAGAAGAGAAAGCCTCACCTAAGCTGATGCTCCGCAGCACAACCTTGTGTTGGTTGCCTACACACATCCCCCTTGCTGCAGTCTGGGTGGGCTTGTGCTTGGAGGAGCACAGATTGCAGAGCACTGCAAAGGCTTTTTTTATCTTCTTACTCCCATTGTACTTATCCGCTAATGTAAATATTTCCAAAACAATATCTGAATTGTACAGTCATAGATGCATAGGCTGGCAAATCTTCTCAGCTGCATTAGTCACTTCAGCTGCATGTCTAAAAATTTGGTTTGGATGAAAACATTCACAAGTCTAAGTTCTAAACTCTATGCCTCACCATGCAGCTGCTGAAAATTCCAGCCCCAGACATTCTTATCAGATAAACCCTCCTGCATATTTCATTCCAACTGCACACCAATAAGATCCTTAGAAGAAAAACTGCAAGAACAAGAAGACCCCACTATGTTTTTCAGAACAGGAGATTCAGAGATAACAGCTTCTTCAGTCTCAGGTTGTAAATGTACATCCCATCACTGACTCTGCTAATAGCTGTTAGGATGGATTATTGTTACAGCTGCTAATTGGGAGCTGGATTTGAACACTTGAACAGCTTTGTGATTAGTTGACATCAAGTTATTACACAAATTGATAAAATACACCCACGTGGTATAGCTGCAGTAACATAAAACTCATTTTTAGCAATACGGCAGATTTCCTCCAGCATTTATCTTGCTGCTTAGCAGTTCAGAAGGAGCAAAATGGGACAGAGAACAGGAGTGAAATACCCAGGGTGTCTGGAAAGCCTCTCATTTCAATCTTTGCATGTACCCAAGAGGTGAACACTAACACGGGTTGGGGACCCTGTTCTCCTTGGAGTGAATGCTAATTTAAATTTTCACTGTGATCTGATATACTTTAAAATGCAGCAAATCCCTTATTTATGAGTATAAAGGCCATGAAAGGGCTTTAGAATATAACCCTAGGGGGCTCTTCAAGTGCATGAACCCAGCAATGTTTAACACTTACACTTAGTCTTGAACAGTTGCTTGAAAAGGATAGAGAAAAATACCTGGTAGATGCCCTCTTTTCTGAACAGTTGAGAAAGCTTCTTGCATGAAATGAAAAAAACATTTTCTTAAGAAAATGCTTTCTGGTACTGTAGCTATTGCACTTTGCTATTTAGAATTCACATTCCTAGAACAGAGCTGTTGCATACATTTTTTATGACATAATCTCTCACATAAATGCAGTTCTTGGAATGCTGACAGGCCAATAAAGAAGCCTTGCTGTACTGGGAGAACAAAAACCATTTCAGGTCTAATATCAAAAGAGTTATTAAATGTTTTTAATATTTTTGTGATGTGAGTTTTCCCAAGTAAGTCCATAGCACTGGCAATGAGATATTACATAAATGGAAGATGTATTCTAAAAGATACATGCAACCAAAAGGCAGTGTATGCTTCAACTGAGATTTGAAATATGTTCCATGAAAAACAAGCATAGTAAATTAATTCTGTTCAGCTGATGTGGAGTGAGATAAGGTACCCTGGGATCAGTAGTTATACTTCTGTAAATCTTGGTCAGAAATTGCTTCACTGACTTATATTTTGCTTCTGAAAGTGTTTGTGTTGCCCCTAACAGGACTACAAAAGAGTCCTTTCATAAAACTCTGGTGATCCTTTGGGATGGTATCAGACACCAGTATGGGGTGTTGCCAGCAGTTTTCCTTCCTTCCTCCCCTCCTCCACTGCGCAAGGTTAGCATCCAGACCAGCCCCAGCAAAAATTATATTAAGAACCTTCATCCCCAAAGTTCACAGCCAGAAGCACTAGCATCTGCTGCCGTTGGTCTTGGGTTAAAAAAACACACCAAATGGTGAATGTCGAGAGCACTTGGAGGCTGACATGCAACAGGTATTTGCTTTTGCCTTCTTTGTTCCAAACGAAGCATTCTCTCCAGCATAGGGACAAACTGTTGCTGGGACAGGGAAATGCTCAAAATATCTCTCCCTGCAGGAAACCCTGCCTGATCTGCAGGCATCCCAAGAATTGTGGTTCTTGACAAACTTCAGTATTAATTACTGCAGCGTTGCTCTGACTCTTCCTGAAACTATGAAGCACACAAGGACTGCCATAGCTGCTCATTTTCATTAGTGCCTCCTTCTTGAAAAATAAAAGAAAGCCTTCTAATAGCACGACTATGCAGCACATTCAGACACGTCTAATTAGAAGCTGCCTCACACTTATTTCTAAAAAAATTTGTAACAAAATAAAAATAAATTTTGATATAAACCCAGGCTACATGTTACAAGCTGTTTGAAAAGAGAATACTTTCCCTCTTTAAGCAAACTATCTAGCTGCTACTATTTCCACCTGAAAGCCTTAACAAGGGTAGGAGCTATCAGTACCTATTCTTTAGCTTTTTTACATCTCCACAAAAGTAAATACTCAGTCCCATTTAAGCCCAGCCTCTTTGTGGAACCAGTCCCCCCTGGGCAAATTTACCGAACCAGTAAGCTATACCTTTCTCAAACAGAGTGCTCTCACCTGCAGTTCTTGCTCTGTTTTTCCCCGACAGCCTACAAGTGAGGTCACTGATAAGTCACTGAGGAGAGCAGGCAGCTCCAAGTCTGTTTGGGAGCTTTATAATGCTGTCCTGCTCTAGAAAACTAGAAATGTATAATCCAGCCCCATCCAAGAACAGGAGTAATGGCCAAAATGTAATAAGACAATTTCATTAGCAGAACTAATTAGCAAAACCAGCTTTTGTATGACACCCAATAGTTAGCGGAAATCAGTGTTTTACCCAACAAGTATATGCATAATTATACAGAAGGAACATGGTACCAAACAATTCATTTCCACATAGAAAAATGTGCAGATGTGGAACATAGTGTTTGCCACACCATGTGAGATTGATAGCCCAGTGCTTCAGCTATCCCGCTTTAGACAGTGGTTAGTACTTCGTCATCTGATGAAGAACCCCTGAAATGAACAATTGTGGATTTCACCATGAGAAAAAAATCCTAATAACTCTTCCTTAGTCAGCAGAATCTGTTTGAGGAATCAGGAGAAAGTTAAAATGTTAAGGGTATAGAACATCTCATAAATTTGTGCAGAGATTGAAGATGAAAAGGATAAGGAGATTTTAAAAAAAGCCTAATATTTATACTGCATGGAAAGAGAAAAAATATTAATTCTCAACATGAAATCCAGTGGCAAGCAAAAAGAACTAACATTCATTCTGAATATAAACTGATTTATTTACATGGGACAGCAAAATTATTATGAAGTGATATTAGCCACAATCCCATAATTGATACAATTAGAAAGCAGGAGGGCTCAGCAGAGGGGGCACAGCACCACCTGTCATCTTGCTTCCTGGACTGAGTTGGCTCAATTATCTTGAGTTTGGCAAAGAAGAAATACACAGCAAGGGAGGTGTAAAACATCCAATTCATCTCATCTCAGTCACATAATTTACAAATTAAGATTAAAATTCAAGGCCTGAATGAGTCATAAATCCTTAGGGCACTTGAAAATGTTGTGTAAGAGAATGTGAATAATAAATATAGGTATGTAAGAGTACTTTATATATACATATAAATATA
>WEIT01010278.1:1652-14839 GCA_013389985.1 Dryoscopus gambensis | reverse complement strand
ACCTCTAAACATATGAAACCAAGTAAAAGTGAGTAGCGTTACACACTCCACTACATGGTTATTTTACAGACATATATTAAAAAAAAAAACCAAAATGAAATGTCCTTTTAAGACTGACAGCCATCAGAGGATTTTGTATATTTAACAAAAAAAAAAGCTACCACTGCAAATCACAGAATTCAAACCAAGCATGAGTAAGAATCATATGAAATCACCACAGAGGCATACATTCATGTTAGTACTATTCTTTCTTAAGAAGACATAGTCTAGTAAGCTGAAAGCCAGAACAAAAAGAACCCCAGAACATAAAACCAACCTAGTCCTTGTAACAGCAACTGGCACTTTTGTAAACAAAACTTATTTCAAAACCTCAACATATCAGCTGCTGTAGGATTGAAGGCCTGATCTGAAGCCTTAGGAAGAACCCCAGTACTAGAATCAGTATGGCTCATGGCTGTAGGCTCATCCTTCATAAAATCCTACCATCATGCTTTATGCACTTCTGTATCTGCAAATACAGATTTGCTGGTTCATGAGTTTTACAGATTATTTGCTACCTTTAAATTCTATGCTCAACAACTTCTCAAATATTCTTTCCTTCAAGAAGAAACAGCAGTGGAGAACAAATGCAAGAGTTTTAAAAACATCCATTTCCAAGATCCACTTCCCAGTTTAAGACCACTGCACATTGCTGTTCTACATACTATGGGCAGACCATGACAAATAAAACAAGCGCCATCATTAAGTAATAACCCGCAATTATTTTTATGGCTATTGAATTCCATTCTTCCTATGCAATACATAAAATGCAAATGTAAAGCAATAGTACAAATTACAAGCCCTAACAAGGCAGTAAATCTGAACCAAGTCACGCAACATAATGTGTCTATAAACTTTCCCACCAGATGCAAAAAAGGCTTTCAAAAGCTGCTCTTTTAAACCTATTTTTCTTAACTTTTTAAAAGAAAATTAATGAAAATCCCTCCTATCTTCAGTCATATCTGAATAACAAATTAATAGTTCTACCAAATTTGAGGAGAATTCACAGAAATTGAGATGAATATTGTAAGATTCATCAGTAGATGTGGTGGTCCTTTCCTTTACTATTGCATTATAAAAATAAAATATTTAAAAAAAAAAAGGAACTGTCATCAGAAATACAGCTGATTGGAGATTATGATTCATATTAAGATCATAACCTATAAAAATCATCAGCTGTGCAGAATGAGTTGCTCCAGTCGACAGATCTTATTAACAAAATCTTCCAATAATTTACAGAAAAAACTGATTTAAAAAAATTGCTTTTGGCTTTCAGCATATGGAGCTCAAGGTGCTCCTGACACTAACATGTTTTATGTGGTTTTAGTGACTAGATGCTACAAACAAGCCAACTTGTTCTGGAAAAGTTGTACTAATAAATTTAGTGAGAATGAGGGAGGTTTGGTTTTTTTCATCCCCCAGAATTCAAATGTAGCACATTTTGATTATAAAGTTCACTTTTATAGAGCTTTGCTTCCCTTGGTTTGTGGGCAGAAGATATTAAGAACAAAATCATGAAAGGATGACTAATTAAATCATAGTGTCTGTAAGTATTTCTGCAGCTTCACTGAACTGCAGCAGTTTTCACTTTACTCTTAACTCTCCAATACCAGAATCAGTAGATTCTGTGACAAAACAAGAGCTGACCTATTCTGAAAAGCTCGGTGAGGCCAATAATATGACTACAACAGTAAGACCAGTTAAGAAGCACAATACAGTGTAAGATGAAAGATCTACACTTTTACCTACACTGACAAGTGAAATATCTCACAAAATAAAAAGCCAAAACAAAACCCCCAAACCTTTACAGCTGACAGATCTTGTGTTTCTAAGCTATAATGAAAAACTAGACACTTAAAATATTTCAGCATCCAAAAAGTCCAGTTTTCTGATTCCATAGCTTTTTAAACTACCAGAAACATTTCATGACATGAAGACTTTTTTTTTCCCCCTCCTCATTTTTTTTTGGCCTCAGTCAATATGTAAGGTCCACTGCTTGGAGTTTTTGGCCTGCTTCTGGCACTCAGCTGCTACTCTGACAATGGCCAACATATCGAGGTAAAGGAACACTTCCTCATTGGTACTTTGTTATTATTTTCAATGAAAAACATGGACAGCAAAAATAAACCCCAGATTACTGGGCACAGGCTAAAATGAAAGATTCTAAGAGATAAGCATCAATGACATCTATTACTGATAAATATCTTCTGCACACAGTTTATATTTATTTTCCCAGCCTCTAGATCATGCAATTTACTGTCTTTAGCTGCTACAAACTCTACTGTTTCAAATACTGCCAGTACTAACTTGCACAGACCCACTCCTAATCTAAAATCGCAATGGCTCATTATAATTGTGTGTTATAAAGTTTGCGTTTATTAACAGAAGAAACCCAGACGATCTTTGATGATCCAATATTCTGTTTAAGTAGGTTAATGCTGGTCTGGTAATCAATCTAGTGAATATCATACTGTCATCTACTTTTAAAATTTAAACTATTTGCTCCAAATACTTGCATACATCTCAAGATAAGGAATACATTATGGAATGCAATTCAGGAAGTTAACTTTGTGCCTTTGTCACAAAGTCTTAAGTAATATAATACTAACAGCAATCTAAAGTAGTCTAAAAGATCTCTATGTAAAGCATGGTCAGAGTATTGTGAATTATGAGAACGATATATTGTTTCAGGATTATCTATCAGTCTTATAGCCTTCCAGTTTTGCTATCGGTAAAAGAGGTAAAATGACACCAGGCACCACAGACCTGACAAGCTTCATATGGTGTGCAGGCCCATCATTCTATCCAATACACCACAAATATGTTTTGGAAGGTAGTCCAAATATGCTATATATGTAAATAGCATACGCTGCATAACATACTATGCCCCCTTGAGAGGTAGCTGCCTGGCATAAACTAAAACAGTCTAGTGCAAAAAGATGAAGTCAGATCTGAACCCCACATCATTCTTGCCACTGACTTCTTGACCTCACCACA
Source organism: Dryoscopus gambensis (assembly GCA_013389985.1). Lineage (NCBI taxonomy): Eukaryota > Metazoa > Chordata > Aves > Passeriformes > Malaconotidae > Dryoscopus > Dryoscopus gambensis. Next base: position 11,803 of record WEIT01010278.1, on the reverse strand, counting down.
CTACACATCAGGTTTTAGTTAGTCAGCTACAAACAAAATCAATGAACTTTAAAACCAAGAGAAAATATTATTCTTTTTCAGAATATTTAGCTCAGGTTTTTTAAACAGCCTTAGAACTTTTTATACAAGTGTATTTGTGTTTCGGTATTTGCAGCAATTTAGCACAAACCTTAAATGCTGTCAAATATATCAAACTGCTTAAGCACAATAGTAAATAAATTGGCCTGGAAAAAAATCTCATTTGACCCTGCATATAACATTTTTGTTTGTTCTCTACTACAGTTAATTACTCAAACATAGACAAGTATTGCAGCCTTTTCACATACCTGGAATTTGGTCTACGTCGTAAACAAAAGCTGCAGTGAAGTCTCTTAAGAGACTTCCAAATGATGAAATCAGAGTAAGGAAAAAAACACAAATATGTTCTTATCTTTCAATTTGAACTTGAGGATAAACCTCTTCCATTGACAGTCTCACACACAACTGTTTGGCCCCTGGCAATGTGTCTAGACAATGTCTGTTACTTATTTCAGTTCTAAAAGATTCGCACTAAATACAATGGTCATCCCCAAAATAAAGCATCCTCTAAAGAAACAGGTCTGCGTTGCTTATTTCCTTTGCATTTCAATAGTGAGAAATTATTGGAAGGCTGCTGGTCACATACCATAGTATCATAGCTAAATTAGTCCTGGTAATAGCTATTCACCAGAGCACAACAAGCAGGTACATACACACAGGAAACGAGCCATTTAAAAGATAACTACAAAAAGGTGGTGTTAATCAGAGAACATCTTACTTAGCCAAAACCTAAAAAAACCCCATGGAAATAAGAAGAAAAATACCTAAATGTCTTGTTTTTAACAGCATCACTGGCAACACACTCTGAAATTCACTAATACTGTGCAATCATACTACAGTCACATAATCAAGTACGATTTGTAAATTACTGAGCTGGAGGTCTTTAATGATTTGTCATTACGATTACATATGTGCCCCTAGCTGATAAAAACTACCAAGAATGAAACGAAACTACACAGAATGAATGTAGCCAGGTAGCCAAGAAGGTCAATGGCATCCTAACTTGTATCGGCAATAGTGTGCCCAGCAGAACCAGGGCAGTGCTGTGCCCTTGCACTCAGCACTGGTGAGGCCACACTTCGAATGCTGTGTCCAGTTCTGGGCCCCTCACTGCAAGAAAGACATCGAGGTGCTGGAGCATGTCCAGAGGAGGGCAATGGAGCTGGGGAAGGGTCTGGAGCAAAAGTCTTATGATGAGTGGATAAAGCACCTGGGGTTATTTAGTCTGGAGAATTTGAGGCTCAAGGAGGACCCTTATCTCCCTCTACAAGTACCTGAAAGGAGGTTGTAATGAGGTGAGGGTTAGCTTCTTCTCCCAGGTAACAAGTAACAGAAAAAGAGGAAATGGCCGCAAGTTGCACCAGAGGAAGTTTAGGTTGGATATTAGGAAAAATTTCTTCACTGGAAGAGTGATCAGGCACTGGAACTGGCAGCCCAGAGAAGTGGTGGAGTCACCACCTCTAGAAGTGTTCATTTGATGTGTAGATGGGGCACTTAGGGACAGACATGGGGTTATAAGTGGATTTGGCAGTGCTGGGTTAATGGTTGGACTTCATGATCTTAGAGGTCTTTTCTAACCTAAAAAATACTATGAAAATTTGAAAGAGGTATTTCAGACGTTGAACATACTACCTTTTCTATTACTGTGGCATACACAGTATCTGTGAAGAGGCAGAAACGTGAACTAGAGACTGACTCTCAAAACAAGTATGTACAGTGAATACTTCCCTTTATAAAATATTGTTGAGAAAATTAAAAATGCTGCAACCAACAGAAAAAAATTCAATTCAAAATAAACACACTGATTAAAAATCCAACTGCAAAAAAAGGCAAAGGAAAAGTATGCAAGGATTTTCCTGAGCCAAAGCCACATTCTTTTAAAATAAGAGAACCTTAATGAAAGATTTATCATAAGAAACTTTGCAGTAGTTTGAGCCATCAGCTTGATTTTTGTGGCTGTTTCAACACAAAGTTTTCACTTATATAAAATGAATTTGCATAAGAAAATAATTTGGAAGTGGATACAAAGGTCCATATTCAATTAAAAACCTTTGCATTAAAGCATAACTTTCTAAAAGAAAAAATAACGAATGTGCTTTTTAAATGTAAGCCAACATTTCTTTTAGAACAGCTCTTTAGCACAGCAAATACACAATGACGCTTTTTCTTTCAAATGTAAAGGAATATGCCAAGAGAAGTTATGAAGAGAGATTTATCTGCTGCAAACATTATAACAGGTATTATGTTTCCAATTAAATAAAATCTGAAAAAATTTTACTAGAATAACTGGAAAAATTTTGCTACAATTTTAGAATTCAAAGGAAGAAACAGTGTACTCTGCATTGCTCTTCTAACTATCCTCAGTCTTCTTAATATAATCAGCTATTTTACTTTAAATGTACACATACTTGAACTCAATTTTAAATTTAGTGCCATGAATACCTTTGAAATAACCTGGCAAATTCGCCTCTCCAGTCCATAACAATCCAACTTATGCTACACCTTCAAACTTTTATTCTTTATAGGAAAAGTACTCTCACCACAATCAGTACAAAGTTGACAGAATAACATCTTACGACTCCAGAGTGTATTCTCAGCAACCCCAAAGATTTTGCAACGTACTGATCTCATAGCTTACATCCTCAAACCTGAGTACTTGCTTATGACCCAAAGGTTTAGAGTCATGCTTGTACTGTGATTACCTACTGATATCAATATAAACTTCAGAAGAGCATTAGAAATCACTGGGATATTAGGAGTGATTGGTTAGGCAAAAATAACAGTCTTTAATATTTCACCAGATTTTCATACAAGTGAGTATTAATTAAACATAAAAAAGAAGATGTCAGAGAAAGCACAACACAAGCTTGAACTTTGCAAATCATTAGAGAAGCTACTGCACACTGTAAGATTGGCTACAGACTAGAACATAATTCAAACACATTAAATTCTCCAATAAAACATTAAGCTGTTAATACACTAAGAGTCTTCAATTACTGATTGCTCTTCCACCTTTCAGTGTAATATATTAACAATTATTTCCACTGCATCAACAGACACTCTATCAATCATGTACCATAATCCAGCAGGTAGCATCGAAACCAGCATAACTGGCAGCCATGATGGAAAATAAACTATTTTATTGCAATACATTAAAGGTCTATTTACGTCAAAAGTCTCATCCAAAAAAAAAGACACAACTTAAAAAAAAATCTCTCTTTTTTGTTTAATAGCTTTACAAACTTGGAGCAGTCAGAGCACAATTATTTCAACCACAACAGAGTAGTTCTGATTCTACCTGCTTTTATGTTGTTTATGTTGTTGTCACATGAGATGACATTCATCTAGCTCAGAATACAGGAAGCTAAAGGCATCAAGGGTGTAAGATCCATGCCTCTTACAGAGCACACTCTGTCATAACCCATGCTGGAGCCTAAACCAAGCCATTGTTCTACTGTCAACAAATACTTCTGGAATAAAACAATACTTCTTCTCCTGAGGCTACTCAGACTACATGCCACTTTCCTGCTACAGATAGTTAACTTGCCAGTTGGCACTGTAGAAGCCTGCCTAAGAAAACTAAGGATTTCACTAGTACATTGCCCATCAAGAAGGATCCACTGCTGTAAAAATCAGGGCTATAATATACAAAAATATGTTCATCTTAAAACCCCAAAGCTAAGACATTAAGATTTTAGAAATGTCAAAATAAAAGCAGGCTGGGAAACTTTGATTCTGCTACCTGCTCTGTGTGTGTCCTCACCTCACACTACATATGCATGCAAAATAAACACGTTTTCCTTCAGACTAATGAATCACTCAGTACTCAGGATGAACAAAGCTCCAGGAAGAGACTCGGGGAGCACTAACAATTTATCCGCAATATACAAACCCAGTTTAGAAAAGATGTTTAAGGAACATGATTGGGAATTACAGTAAGGATGAGTATGCTGTCATGCATTAAAGCATTACTCTTCAGAAAGAACAGCAGGTTCTGCTTCCATCATGAGGTTCCTACATGATGACAGTTACATAACTCATACATCACCTTCCAACCTGCAAGTTTTCCTGGAAACTGAACAGAGAGGTACAAGACAACCCTGCAGCTGAAGCTATTGAACATATTGCTTCTGCACTTGTCCTGAAACTCTTGACTCATCTAAAATTGCTCCTGAAAAATATGGCACTTGGGAGTTCTGGCAGGAGCAGACAGCACAGTTCACATTATACATTCTCATTCTTCTTTTTTCCACAGAGTCTTTCAGAAGCAAATCACAGCTATCCTGCAGTCCAGGTGAACTGTTGCTGCGTCCTGCTTAACACCAACCTTCCCAAAAAGGCCTTAGCCAAGCCTCTTACATCTGACTGGAAACATCCCCATCAAATGAGAAGAAAAAGTCCAATGAAAGAAAGCAGCTGGGAGAAGAGCTGCTATTTATGAACACAGGAATAAACTGAAAGTATCTGCAAACTTTTGAGAAGCGGCTCATTATTCAAACAGAAAATCTACAGAAAGTAGAAAGATCACTGGATTCCAATCTCAAACTCCAACCAAAAATTTCAGTCAAATAGTTGTGCCTGCCTTTATTTTCATGGTTTGTAGCTTGAGACATCTTATTTGGTGAAACACTGAAGACTCACACTTGAAATTGTGATCTAACAATAGCTGAAGATAGTTCTAACAGCAAGATGAAGAGAAGGTAATGGAATCTACACTGACAATTTCATCTCAACATATTAGTTTTTAAAGATTAAGTAGCTGTACCTCTTTCCAAATATTTAAAAGTAAAAAGCTGATTAAGAAGGCAGACACACAGTTTAAAGAAAAGATAAGTGTTGCCAACATCAACTAACTCAAACCTTCGCTGCAGTGAAGTTCTGGCACTTCATTCTGACAGCCATGATAGACAGAAAAACCAGATCTCTCACTGTGTTCTCTAAATATAGTAACACTGACCCTATGACGGGCTTCCACAGTAGCTGCTTCAAAGAAAGACTGTCCCTGTGCTGTGAAAACCACTCATTTCAAATTCTTCCATGGTGGTAGATGCGTCACAAATTGCTTTTCTGTTTTTTTTTTTCTCCTCTTAGCAAAGAAATAAATGTGCTTTTTTCCCAACTTGCAAAAATATGTTATAGTCCTACTTTCAAAAGTATTCGGTCAAATTTGTGTTCATTGTGAACAGTGAAGCAAAGTAATCACTAAAGCTTTCAGTTCAAGTAACCAGAATTTGCTTTCATTCCCTGTTAAGAAATGGTATATTTAGTTTGCTTTTCTGCTTCTACCGTCAAGACTACTGGTACAATTGAGACTGTTCATTAAAAATCCCAACACTGACATGTCATGAAATTCCACAGACTCATATAAAAGATCTCACTAAAGTGGCACACGAAACAACAGTATGTCCAACATCACCTTTCCAAAACATAAACCAATCAGATTTAGAAATGGTGAACTTTCAAACTCTTGGAGAGCAGGAAGGCGGGAAAGTCATAATAATTTCTAAGGAGACTGCAAAAATTCATACTCTTTCACAAATATTGTCAACTTAGACAGTCATTTTACCTTGAGAAGGTATGTAGGAATATTGCTGAAATCGACAGGCAACTTCAAGAGGAAGCGAGCTGAGAATTCTCCAGTCTGTGGAAAAAAGGTAACACTAATGAGACCTGGTAGCTAAAACAGAACCACAAACATTCTGAGGATTAAATACTATACAGAAAAATGTCTAGGAGCTCATACCAGTGAGAAGGGTTGAGATTTAAAACAAAATTGCCAAATAGAAGTACTGGAGAGGAAAAAAAAAATTACAGATTTCACAGGTGTCATATGAAAAAAACACCTTAAAAAATAATTAACCAGCATTGCCAGTAAGTCAACAGCAAAAAGTAGTGAGAATAAAACAATGTGCATGACAAAAAATCAGACTATATTTTGTTATGCCCTAAATATAGATGTATCTTGGCTGTACTCATTTCCGGACAAAGGTCTGGCGAGACCTGCAAAGAGTCTGAAAGCAAAGCTACAAACCTGACAAACTGATAAGAGTATATAGATAAAATAGAGGCATCTTTACAAACACTGCAGATATAGGTAAGAGAATTTGTGTTTAGGAAGGTGAGCATGTATCAAAAGTGTACTCTGAATAAACTTAGAAGAAAAGAGCTGAAGTAGGAGGTTTTAAATAATTTGTTTTCAGAATTATATAACTCTAAACACCTAGACAACCGTTTACTGAAAATTTGCCAAGCGTCCCATACACATTGCTCTTTTTTTACGTATAAAGGGTATGTGAAGGAAATGGAAAGGATTTCCTTTCTGTTTCATACACTTCCTTAAAACCAGACTTTGTCCACCTGGTTATGAAGCAACGAAGTTAAGTGTTTTTTAAAAACAAATGCCTGCCTGATTTCCTCCATATTAATTTCTTGTTATCCCTATTTTTTTAGTTCACTAAACTAGCCACGCAAAGCTATATTTGGTAGGTAGGTTGAATTAGCAGTAAAGAAAGTGTTAAATCTTGTTTTTATGCAATTAAGTAGAAAAAACTGGGATAATCTGAGACAAGCTAGCCAGTTTGTCAGTGCCAATTTGTTTCTTGGTCTATCTACCAGGCATAACTACAGATAACTCATGCTATCTTTAAGTCACCAAATAAGAAAAAACAAGATCTGGAATGAAACTGAAATCTCTCCAATGGTACCTTTCAAGTTAAATCATTTGCCAAAAGGGTTTGTGTCATGTTGGGCTGTAATTCACCATTATGCCAGCTAGCTAAGAACTGCCCTTTAAGTTTGTCTCTCATAGTCACACAAGACAGGCAAAGAAATTGCTCATAGAAATACTATGCAATAAAAAGTGAGTGCATATTAACATCCAACTGTGAAACCTTTCCTGATTACACCACTTGTGAGAAGAGATGCCAACTTTCTGAAGCTGTATTACTGACGTATGCAGAAAAATCACCAACTTCTTGCGCATGTATAACACAACGACTGCTATGATGACAGTCAGGGCCCTCACTTTTTATCCAGAGTGAAATGGATATTACAGATAGTGCTTCTCTTCTGGACTCTCAAAAAATGCCATACAACATCTGCCATAAAATCCAGAAAATTATTTTTTGTATAATACCAAGTCTGATGAACTGAACAGAGGAATGGCCACTGACCAATGCTGCTCTGATCATCAGCTGCTCCAAAAAGTCTAGATCTTTCACGTAATTCAATCAAGATTATTTTGCAAACTAACACTTCCAAAGGTGCTCTGGCTGGACAGGGAGCAGCCCCTGTCCATGGTGCTCATCTCCTCAGCCCCAGCTCGCTGGATACAGGCATCAGGTTGAGACAGATTAATTTCTGGCCACTGCCCCAGTGATTAGATATTTAATGGGCTCCTGCATCCGCTGGTACTCTGCCAACATGAAGCTAGTAAGCTAGACAACGGTTTGTCAATTTGTCATAAATCTTGGAGACTTGCACTTTAGGAAACTGGAGATAGTGGAACAAAGGTATAAGAGCAAATTTCTGTTCCATTTTGGGACACAGTGATGAATTCAGGCCTTCTCTTGAAAGTTTTTTTAATTCATGCATCTAAGATGATTGCTTTCATAACACTGTGCAAGGCTCATACTTGATTATTTCAGAAATCTGCTGAACTATATTGATTACTGAGAGACAGGAACAAAATGAATTTCAATGACTTCCAGGCAGAGGAGATAAAAGGCCGTTTACCTCCTGCTTTCTAGAAAAACACTCCTATTTTGCTGATCCTTGGGGCTAACAAAATAGTTGTAAAGGACAAGAAAGAGAATTACACAAGCTAGCTTCAGAGTTTTGTTTTAGGACACCAAAATAAAATAAAATAAAAACAAACAAGCCTCTGTCATGTATAGCAAGTTCACAGAATCTTCAAGACTCTCAAGAGTCTTCTTGACAGAGAATGAAGACTTGGAAAAAAAGCACACAGTATGGAAAAATCTAAAATAACTCTGCAATGATGAAAAGGATTTGACTCAAAATATATTTAAGATTTATTTTACTGGAATATTTTTAATTAAGCATTTAAAATTAAAGAAAAGAAAGTTCTTTATTCAGTTACCAAAGACTGAGAAAAGACTCGAAAGGCTTGAGTAGCTATGTCTTTCCTCTTAAAAAGGAAGAAAACCCCCAGTTTTCTACAATCTTAGTAGAATTTTTGCAACTGGCAAAAACTAAGATAAAATCTCAATACAGTTCAGAAAGCCTTCTGCACTTCAATAAACCAGTCTGGTGAAACTTAGAGATATATCAAGTTGTTTGTGATGCAAGCTACGGACAATAACATCTGTGAATAAGTTAATTTCAATCAAATATTCTGATCCATAAACATTAAAAAAAAAGGTCTGAATTTCTTTGATGAAGAAAATTAAGCATGGGTTCAAATAAAAAAAGCCTAGATGACTTGTCTAAGAAAAGAAAACCAGATGAATGTGTGAGTTGTAAAGTAAAAATCCTTGCATCACCTCTAATTTAAGGATTATTGAAGTGACATAAAGTTGAATTCTAGGCCTTGATAATAGGAGTGCTGAATTTGCATCAATTTTCAGACTGCATCTATTTCAGAAGATACTGCTTCTGAAGGCCTGCTTGTCTTAAGAGTATGCTATTTCTGAAAGCAAGAGGGAAACAAGTTCATCATAAACACCATTATAAATTTCCTGACATATCTTACTCCAAACTTCCCATGAGAAATATATTACCAGCAGAAAAAACCCTGATCTTTGCAAAGCTTACTCTGTGGCAGAGATTGATTAAAAAAAGAATCAATTCACATAATAACCAAAATGTCTACATTGCCAGTGGCCACATCTTAGAGGAGGTATCTACAGAGTGTTTCTAACAGCATGGCACATTTCCCATGTGGGAACATGGGATATAGCTTCAGGAAACAGATAAGACAGTTTAATGTCTGACTGTCATATGAAAGTATGTCCCTCCAAAGTCACTGCTCTAGCCCATCTTGCCTCCTCTTGCAAAAAATTAGTTGGCTTAGTTTTTCCTCTCCAGTTTAGGTTCCTGGAACAACTCATCTCAGCTTAGACAAGTGCAAGAGAGATACTGGCAACTGCAGCTACCAATTAAATCAACTCAATCATAATGTGGAAACACACCCTAATACATGCTACCCCTAAGCAGGCTGGCAGGGTGTCGTACCAACACTGTTATTCTGCCTTTCAAATCTTCAAAGCTAACTTGAACTTCCACATTAGCACTGTTCTGTGCCCTCTAAACATAGCACAGGCTTTTCAACAGTTTCAAAGTTTTCACCTATAAACCAGCTGAATGAACACCAGGTTCAAAACCAGTTCTCACCTGGAAATCTGGTTCAACCAAGATAATAGAATACAGCAACATACCAAACAGGGAGTATAGAAAATAAGCTGGAGTCAAACAAGAGTCTTCTCAATTGGAAACAGAAAGCATGGAGATCCACAATAAGAACTTAAGTTTTCTGAAGCAAGTGTTGTATTTGCTAGAAGCATTTTAGCAAATGAGAACTTACCCAGTTGTTTTTTTTGCCAGCATAGATTTCCATGTTTTCTCCATACTGGGGCTCTTCAAGTAAAGTCTGATACTCAAACATGAGACGAGAGCTCTCCCGTAACCGGCTGCACTGAAATTGGTGATACTGCTGCACAAGCTCTTTCACAACAAGCAGGAGGCATTCAGGGTTTGAAGGATTCCAGGAAGCTAAATTCTGTTGAGTAGAAAAGAACAAAGACCAAAATTGTTTACAGCAATAAAAGACAAGCAATCCCCCTTCCATACTGATACCAGAGGCATATACGCATGTGGAACCTTTGTGACAAAGCTAAACCACAAGATTAAAATACAAAGGTTCTACCTTTGGAAGAAAACCAGGTGAAACAGCAGCAGCTTGAAGTCAAATAGGAGACCTACCATAAAACCGATAACAGGGCTACTACCAGGCTTATATAGGCCAAATTACCATTCTATTATTTTCTAAAATTTTACTTTTGCATCTGAGAACTATAAAAGTTTGAATTAAATTAAAACTGATATGCAACACA
>WEIT01010273.1:1494-20451 GCA_013389985.1 Dryoscopus gambensis | reverse complement strand
TCCTGAAGTCTATCCATCAAATTCACATATCCAGCCTTCTCTCTCACTCTGTGCTGTGGTCACACTCGACTCCCAGACCATACCTCTGTCATTAGGCAACCTCAATTTTTTTCTACTTAACAACTATCATGGATTCAACTCCATGGGTGAAAGCAATAAAGGCATGTAAAAAACAATGGAATATCGCAATTGAAACCAGGCAAGAGTATGGAAAAAAAGACTGTCTTGCCTACAGTTAGAGCCTCAGCAATCTCTGCAGAATTTTATGAAAAAAATGCTCAAAAATATGCGTGTAGCTGCACTACATGCTATGTTGTTGACACAGAGTCAGTGCTACTAATAGCTACAGTCGCCAAGGGACTGATGGAATACCTTATTACTGTCAAGCACATCAAGGTGAAGGACAGCTGGACACAAAATACTGCCCAAGCAGGATGTGTATTCAGATATTGCACATTGTGTAGATACCTTTATCTAAACCGGCATCTAAAAGTAGATTCCTAAAGCCAAGCCAATTTCCTTGTACTGTTTGAGTTCATGACAAGAACACATGGATTGTGTTGCAGTGTGAGAACACTGTCAGAGAGGGGAGACCTTGAGGCTGGGGAAGGTAACATCTGGAGATTAGCTCCATGGCTGATTTGATGCACATGAGCTACACATGATGGCACAGAGCATGAAGGTGCCAGTTACCCTTCCTACTGCAATATGACAGCAATGACTCTTGGCAAATCATTGCCATGATTGGAAAACAATATGTGATGGGATGATTCAGGGAGTACTTGAATAATTGTAAGTTTCTCTGCCTTAACTTATTTTTAAATTATTTCTAATTACACGAAATGATTTATAGTGAATTTTACACAGCTAGACTCCTCTTGCTATGTTGATGCTGTCAATAAAATGCTTGCATGCATTAAGTAACCAAAACTTATCCTTCATTATAAGGAAGAGAATTAATTTGTTATGGTCCATTAAAGATTTCAATGGGCACTTAACTACAGTGACCTCCATATAGTCTAACAGGCTACAAAACATGTATTTCTTTCCCCCCATTCTGTTTGGTCATATACACTTAACTACCAGAAAACAAGGTGGCCTAGCCTCAGATTTTTGTTTGACTTCTATTTCCTTATCAGGGCTGTTTGTGTTTTGTCTATTGCACATTATTTTCAAGTATGAGGGGAAGCAGATATCAAAGAGAATGAAGGCTAAAATGTGCTACAGCAGCTGGTTTCTGATTTTCACTGATGTAAAGCTACCTACAGCTTCCAGGGCCTGTAGTACATGATGTAGGCTCCCTCATGGAAGGGCTGGATTAAGGGTGCAAGGTGTATGAAACACAGCAGTGTGGGAGGTGATGATGAAGTGTAGATGGTACTGCAGTTTTTGTATGCTGTAGGAAAACTTTCTTACTGTCTCAACATTTTTGTTCTATCTTTCCTACTCAGCAAATGCAGCCACCCACTACATAGTCAGGAAATTTCTTCTCTGTAGTGTTCACATGCTGAATCTTGTCTTCCACACTTTCACCTATGGTGTATTTATTTGTCTTTAGCTGTCGGACTTTAAGCAGAAAGGTCAAGCTTCCTTAAGCTTGAAAATCAGGATGACTTTCAACTAGACAGATGAACAACCCATAGGGGTTTAAGGGTTCTTAGTAGGTTCTTTCCTTCCATGTCTGTGGACAATGTTGCTAATGGTAGGATCTATTTGAATGTTCTCTTGTGTGCACCGGAAAGGGAGATATGGCATGAATAGTTTGCGGGAGAATGTGCCAGAAAGACTGCAAAAGTAGGGGGCTTAAGATGAAAGCACTGCAACTGGCCATGTGAATGATATCTCTAAGCTCATGTAAACAGACATCGTGCTAGATGACTTGATATTATTTCATCTGTATCACTCCAAGCAGACAAGTATTTATCTCTGATGAAGTCAGCTGTATTACATCAGAGGTCCTGCAGAAAGCCGAGGAAATATAAAATTATTGTATAATAAAAGCAATGGGAGAAGTGTGATATCTTGAAAACTAAGACTGTATGGTGTAATACTACTTGATCTACAGCTTAAAGAAAGACTTGGCTGAGAAATGCTCAGCAAAAGTTTAGGAACAGAAAAAGTCCAGAATGGAAGACAATACAGTGGCCCTATGCAAGGGAAGTTAGAGGGTCCACAGGGAAATGAAAAAGATGTAATACCATAAAATAAATATTTGTGACAAGACTAATTGAAATTTGGCATGAACAAACATCAGGGGATCAATATAAAATCTACTTGGGGTAGGAAATTAACCTGTCAAAGTCTTTCAGATTAGTCTGATTTTGCAATCTGAGTTTACAGCTGGTCAGTGCTATGCGCTGTGGAATTGTATTACTGGAACTGAAAAGCTGACTTCAATATCATAAGGAAAAGGAATTTGGAAATGCTTTGCCTAAGAGGCTGTGTCAGGGTACCCAGTTTGTTCAAGATACACTCTTAATAACTCTCCCCAGTAGAGACGCACCTCATTATACCCATAAAATCTGGGAAAATAGCTGGTGTATTTCAGCTGACAGTGACAAAGGAATTGTGAAAGAACTACAACTTGATGTTCTATTCATATTAACATGTTCAGATCTTCTAATTACATTGTGATTTGCTAAGGAAGTAGTGCAGTGTTTTCCGTTGTGTTTTTAATTAATTAGTTCATAAAAAAATCTTTTAGTACTCCATGGAATTTTAACACAACTTTGCTTCATGGTATTTGCAACCTTTTAATGTTCTAATAGCATGATAGTCACTTTATGGAGTTGAACATTTAAATTTTAAATACTTTCTAATAAATGAGTGAGGTATTCCCAATTCCGTATGACTTATCGTACTGAGCTGTTACTTTGAATTGTTCCTTTAATGATTTATCATATCCTACCTTTACTATCATGGCACAAAGTTGTTCAAGACACAAACCATCTTTTAGAGAATGTAGCAAAATCAGTCCTTAGTCCTAATAGGCTGCTTGGTACTTGATAGTGTAATAAGCAATATTTCTGTTTAAAAACTTTATTTCCTTTAAATAGTACTTAAATGTTAACCTGGTTCTACATCTTTGACTGCTGTCTAGGAATATCTTAGAGTTTAAATACACAGACAAATCACCCATGACCTTTGGTAATTTTTTCTACTTGCTATTTTAGTCTGGTGCAAAAATGAAGAGCCACAATGTCGCTTAATGTGCCAAAGGCAGTCTAAGTCAATTTCTACTGTAACTAGTAGTGCATAATAAAAAAAACAGCATTAAGGGAAAACAATTGGTGGTGAGACCCTGAAGTTCAGTCTGTGCATTTCAGGGTCTTTAACAGGCTTATGTCCCTATTACAGACTAGCTCTACTCTGGTCTGAAATTCTCTCAGCATGTGTCTGATGTGTACTCAAGGGTGGGCTCTTACACTTCATTTTTACTGTATTGTTCCTTTCTGATTTTATTTAACATTATCCATCAATGTCAGATGTGGCGGTCCAGTGCCCTCTCCACACAGCAGTCAGTCCCCGGCTAGCTCTCACTGGGGCCGCCGATGATATGGGAGAGACCACCTCCGGACTCAGAGCTGGTAGTCCAGAGGCAGCAAGGGATCTAGCAGATCCACTCCACGAAGGCTGCAGCGAGACTGCTTAGCAAAGGAGCGAAGGAAGGGCCAGCCAGACAGAGATCCAAATAGAGAGGTGTATTCCCCGAACCCTGGTCCGACTGAACCGAACAAATGACAGGTGCAACAACTTTTAAAGGGGGTGGGCACCTAGGGTGGGGAAAGGGTACAACCAGTCACAGATGACTCAAGGAGGAGTCAAGGGTGGGAGTACATCTGCATAGAACCAATAGTGGCACTTATATAGGATAGACAGTTGAACAGACCACTGAGGCATCGAAACTGATGGAAGATTCTAGTGGAGAAGGCGAGGTTTGCAACAGATTGACAGATAACAGGGATTCTTCTGGAAGAAAGGGAGGGGTTTGGGAGATTGATGGCAGGCCAGGGGAGGGGAATGACTTTATTTGGAGCAGGGGTAGGGCAAATACAGAAACTGGGTAGAACCATTGTAACTTGAATTTATAGGGAAAAAACAGGAACATACCAACATCAGAACACTCACCACCACAGTCAGATTGTTGCGGTGACCCAGCCCATTGGGGTGCTGTGGCAGGGGGTCTTCCCTCAGGCCTGAGAGGCAGGCTTCTCCTAAGGACATTATGTACCCCAGTTCTGTTCCTTTGATTGATCCATTGCTTCTCCCTGCCCTCTTTTATTCCTTACATGTATGTTTTCCCTTCCCTGCATTCCCCGTTGGCCCTTGTACCTCCCTCACGGTATCCCTATTTGTCCCCTTGCCATAACCCCGTCTCTGTACCGCCCCTGCATCCCGGCACCCTCGGTCCCGATGTTCGGCCCACCCTGCAAACCTCCTATATAAACCCCAAATCCTTCCTCCATTTTGTTCTTGGCTTCTAACCTCCCTCGTGATGAGGTTGAAATAAATCCTCTTGTGCAAGAACGTGCCAGAACCCTTCCCAACTCTTTCATCGCCCACCTGCATGTGTGTGCGTGCCAGCTGCTTCTCTGACTGAAGCTGATACTACCTCTTCACTCGTGTGAGAGCCTGGTCCCTTCTGACCTGCGCCCTCTGGGGGCCCACCCTTTATGGAGGCTCAGAGGACGGGACAGGACGGGAGCCTTGGTGCATCCGAACTCGTCAGCTGGAAGGGCAGCAGCCCTGCTGGAGCGACTCCAGACCCTGTGGAGATACCTTCGGGAAGGTCGTGGCACCCTCATCCACCATGCCGCAACGTCAGATGTCTTTATGACACCTCGTTATGAACATTTACCACTTCCACACCCTGGATGCAGCTGCACAGGCTGAGGCAGTGGCCACCAGCATCTTGCCTCAGCTACTCCCCCATGTTAACAGCTACCTCCTCGGCTCTGCCAGATGCAGTGCTCAAGGAATTTCCTGAGCTTTGCATCCAATGCACCCCAGAGGTTTAAGGAGTCAGAAAAGTAGGTCCCTGCTCATACGGATGTTTTGATGGGAATGGTTTGGGGCGAGACCCCTGAGAAACTTAGATGGCAAGTTGACAAGAGGAATGTCACAGCTCACTGTAGCCAAAACACACTAGTTTTATTCTGTGTTATGTCAGACATAAAGGAGGACATAAGTCTACCTTTCACTAATCCTCTCATTTGCTCTCTCTGATTACACTGATGAACTATATGCCATGTTCCTCTATTCAAATGTTTGTTTTTTGTCCCAGTTATGATTTATTTTAGAAAATACGTAACTCCAGAATTCTGAACAAAATGGTAAATGTAACAAGTATTTTTTAAATGAGAAAAACAACATCTGAAGGGGGCAGAAATAAAACTGTTCACAAACATTTAGAAACGACAAACATCCATCATGGTGATGGATGTTTCTAGGTGGGGAAAAGGCTATGGCCAAGAGCATTTACTACACCGGGGTCTGTGGACAGTGACCACAAAAGGTGGTGCGCATCCTGTTGCCAAAGTATCTTTAGTTTAAATTGAGCGTCAGCCTAAAGGCTGATAATAAAGATCAAATCACACGGTTGGATGTGCTTTCTGAAATTATAGATGTCTTCTAAAAACATATTTAAGTGTTACCATCCACTGATTCTCTTTCAAAGCACAAATTGCTGGTAAGAAATTGTGTCTTCATGAGTATAGGACAGATGATTTGAAAAAGTAAGGATTTTTTTGAGGAATAAAAATAAATTGGTAACTATAGAAATAAAAATCAATGTTGACCTTAGACTTGGGGAACTCCAGGATCCTGGATCCTGAACAGTCCAATGAGCTGCCTTCAGTCTGTAAGCAGGTGAGTGAAAATTGATTCAACTTTACCAGTCTTAAGACCCAGTGTTTTGTTTTGGGTACCCTATGGCTATTTTAAAGAAATTGTTTCCTTAAATTTTTGTTGCAAGGAAAAAAATATGCCACAAAGAGGAGAAATAATTGTTTAGAAGAGATTTTTTAGAAAATATGATTCCCACAAAACAGGTTATTCTAACTTTTGGTCCTTTCTTAATTCATCTTGCTTTTAATCCTTTCCTATATCTTTGGAATATGCGCGCAAGGTTGCAGGCAGGGATATGGACTTTAGGGACTCCTGTTTAGCAGCAAAAGACCTCATCAGGTGGCAACGACTGTCAGTTTTTCTAACTAATTTCCATAGAAGTGTCGCATTGAGTTTTGGTGGTAAAATGCCGTGACCTTCCCAAAAACATCTCTAAGGAAATCCCCAGCACGCTTGCACACACACGTACGCTGTCACACCAGATAGCCAGTCAAATAGCCCAACAGTGAATGAGCAGAGAGAATCTTCACATGGGGTTTTACAGGAGAGATCTTTAATGCGTCCACACTCGTACAAGGTGTTCAAAAAGTGCCATGAGAGCAATGAGGGTCTGGGGGAAGGGAACCAATCAGAAAGCTCTGAGGGCGTAACAGAACAGAACAGAGCATTCTGGGGAAAACCATCTCAGTCACCATAAGCTGGAAAGAAACCTAGGATTTAGGACTCCCTTCATTCCTTATCCAGCAGGTCCACTGGCCTCCACATAGGAGTGGTCAAGTAATTTGTAAACTGTTTTAGAAGGGAAAGCTTACAGGTATATTGGGAAGCACGGTGAGAAAAAGGAAAACAAATACATAAAAAAAAATCAAAGGAAGTTACATTAGTAGATATATTGGTGGAAAAAAAGAAAATAAAATCCCACATTCTAATAATTAAGTTCAATTTTGGTTGAGTAAGAAATTTATTTCTGTTGAGATGTTACATCCAGGTTAATTTAGAATTAGATTTGGGTCTGGTTATATTCTGCCCAGCCTACTTTAAATGCAGTAATTGTTCTTTATAATCAAGCTATTACAATGACATTAAAATGTAATCCTCAGAAACAACACAGTCATTTATCAAGTATTGCATTAGTCTCCTTGACATTTTAATTTACAAGCTTTTTATTATTAGTTTGGTCTCTCAGTTATTAATTACTTGAAAAATATGTCATTTTTCATGTCTTAGATAAACAAATACAAGAAAAGGGTCAAATTTTAATCTTCATGAAACCAGCATAAATCAAAGATAACTGCACTAAAAATGTGTGAAAAATGTATGACAGACATCTCCTCTCATGTCTAAGCAGACACAAATGAAAGTTTGTTATAAGCATTATGTAGAAAATACATAATTTATTTTTAGTAAAAGATGTTTTTCCCCTTTCAGTTTCCGACTTCTTGAGTAGCAAAATACAGAGCACCATGCAATTTCTCAACTTTTGTGTTTCTTTCAGTCAAGTTATGTCTTGAAATGTTTCCTGTAAGGTCTTGGATGTCAGTTACTGAAGCCTATAAATAAGGAATTCTCAAGCGGGGGGGGGGGAAAGAGAAGTAAAATCACCTTTTGCTTCTATTGGAAAAATACGGGACCTGTGCTTGTTTATGAGCTCGTATTTATGGCATGTATATTTATTTTATTGAAAACCATAAATTTTGAGTTTTAGCTGAGAAAACCTGGCATTGACATAACTCTATTGTCGTTTTATTCTATTGTTAGGACTGTGATTCTAGATTGCTTAATAATTTGCAAGCTGAGTGTGAACAAATTCACCAAGACCATCCTATGAAATTGTCAGTGTTGAAAGGATGTTGGGCACATATAACCAGATGACCTGGAAAGCACAGTACATCAAGTCAAAACTTGCCCTTTACATTCACAACTCAAGCAATAAAGCTTAAAAAACAGGTAAGCGAACACTGCTGAGGTGGTACAAGAAGAGATTTGACTTTTTTTCAGAAATCTGGAGAAAGCGAGGGTGTCATGTCAGTAGTGAAAGCATAAGGAATGCTCTGCTTGCATACAGAGATTTTTACTTACAGACCTAGCAGCATTTTATTTGGAATATAAGTGTTAATGTTTTCATTTTATGGATGGGAAGAATGAGATTTTGAGGAGTAAAGTGATTTGTTCAAAGCAGCTCTATAGCTGATCCAGGAATCCATTTATTAAATAGCTGCAGTGAACCTGCCTTATCCTATACTTATACTGGAGATTGAGACAGGAACTTTTACTGAGTTACATCTCCTTTTTCATCCTAATATGCTTTCTCTGAGCCACTCTTGGTCATGAACAAATTTTGGGATAAAATACATTGTTGTAATGTTTCTAATGAAGGGCAAATCAGGAAACACCAGAAATCTTTTAACATTCTGCTTTTGCCATAAAATCTCAGCAGTCCTGTCAAAAAGGCTGGTGTGACTGTGTCACCAGTGAGTAACAGCTTTTATGTCTATTTTTTCTTTTATCTTTTAATCTCATTCAGTCTACTGTTTTCTGAATTGCCATAATTAGATGTTGATAATCTGTTTTAGAGAGAACAAAACCACAAACCCTTTCAACATATTATCTGGCTGCCTTCACCACTTTCAATGCATATTTTAGAGAATGGACATGTGTATTTTAAGAGCAACTTTATTCTGCTCTACCAACAAAAGTCAGGGCATGGAAGAACCAATATATTATTATCACTCTATGTCTTCTACAGACATACCGTGAGAAGTTACTGACTTCTTCTGTAGTTTTTTCTTAGTGTGTTCTTACTCTCTTTTTTTTTGTTCTCCTTTATCTCCAGGCAGTCTTAATGAACTTAATTCAAATAACCCAGTGAAAGACATACACTTAACCTGTTAAATATTCCTGATGGCACCTGACTGAATTCCAGCCAAAATCTGCACATTTTGCATTTGTTTTGTGACAGTTTTTTAATCTATCTTATGTCCACAAATCTGCATTTCATCTTGTCTACATTTTTTTGCTTGTTTTTTATTGTAAATAAATCTCCACCAGACCTCTCCTGAGCAAACAAGGGCTTCTTAAAGACCCAGCCCTAAAACTCTAGAAGTAGGTGGATCCTAGTATAAAAACCAATATATTTTATTATAATTGAAATTCATTGTTCAATCCAGATTCAATGCACAGTACTATGCGAACATGTGAATGAACTTGGTCTGAATGTTTTAAAAATGGGAAACTATCTCTTATGGATTTCCTGGACCAGTCTAAAACCTCTATCAATTCCCACCGCAGGCAGGAGATACTCATCTTCCTTTTCATTTCTTAGGAGAGGAGTTTCTAGGGTTTAGAAACAAGGTTAGAAAGCCATAAATTCTGGAAGGTACCAGAGCAGTGGGGATAGAAGAGAATGGGATACAGAGATGGAAGGAAACAAAACTATGGAAGTGGAAAAAGTGAAGGGAGGGTTTTATTTATATACCCTGAGTAGCCCATGTGTGGCTTGGAAAGTCTACGTTCCCAGCTCCTCTGTTTTGAGTTGGGTTTTCAGGCTTACTATAAATGACTGAACAGGCAGTTTTAATTATAGCAAAACATGACAACAGAAATGAATCCTCATGGTTAACTGATCATAGGACTGCATTGCTGTCCTCAGGGACTGAGCCGTCAAGGACTCAAATGCTTGTAAATAGTGCAGGTGTTGAAAACCAATATGAGGTTATATAATTTCTTGACCAGAGAAATGCCAACACATGTCTTATAGCATTGTGGTTTGTGACAGTACATTTATGGTGGCAATTTACAGGCAGGGAAAGAGATCTTTGATCTCACTACAGCTGGCAACCTTCACATTTCGTAGTCACTCATCACCATCTCAGAATGTGCTAATTTTCAGACAGAAATAAAATGAAAAAGTGGCCAGCTGTGTTGCTAGTTTTTAAAGAAGAAATCCAAACAGTTTATGTGAATAATTTTTAGCCCTTTATATATGAAATATTACCGTTATTAGTTTAAATTTGTTAATTATTCTCATGTAATTAGGAATCTAATTCCCAAAACTCTTTATCTATTCCTTGATGGAATGACCAAAGCTTGACAGAAGAACAGAAAAATGATGAATGGCTTAAAGACTAATAGTCAAAGATAATTGGTACAAAAATAGTGGCATTTCTGAGATTGAGAAGTAATCCATTGTCGTACGTCCATGAAGACAAAGAGGGGTGTCAAAAAACAGCATACAAGGTTATTGCCATTTCTCTGAAGAGATTTTTGTACTATATTTTGTGATTTCTGTCCACTGTAATTTCTTGTCCTTGCTTAAAGCTGAGATAGTTCTTTCATCTAGTCCAACTTGAAATATCATATAAGGTGATCCTTGGGACTCAGTTCAACCATAAGAAATAGCAGATTTTATGAGGTGATTGAAAATACATGCAATACTTCCAGGGCAAGATTTTCAGGGAAATTGTTCTGTTTTTTTGTTTTATTTTTCTGTAAGCACTTGTGTTTCTGTAGTGCTGCAGATATATTACTTCTATAATTGCTCACTCAAACCTCCAAAATGTTACAATAATGTAATTTCAAGTCAAATGATAAGACATTTCATTTAAACCACAGTGTTGCTGTAAGCTGTACTCATGTTCCTCTGTAATCCAGATTTATTGCCCTCCTTATTCTCAGCAAGCATGAGCAAACATGAAATAGTTTTTTGCAATTATATAAAAAAGAAATATAAGCAGTGTTTCAAAACCTTCTATGAGATGACAAGGTCAGCCATATGCCACTGAATAATTTCCTGAGCATCTGCTCACTCTGGCTATCGCAGTGTCCAACAGTGCAGATATAGTATAAATAATAACGACAGTACCATTTATTGAGGTCTAAACCTACAACTGTATGTTTTGCAAAAGTCCTGCTGAAGGACATGGAGTTCTGAACAAGGAAATTTTGTGAGGCTGGGCTGTGGCTTTAGACCTATCATAAATCAGTATCCTGCTTGACCTTCACTGCAATAATGTGCAAGTACAGCCTGAAATCAGACATGTAGGTACACAAAGAGAAACACAGAGAGTTAATATATCCTGGTACAGGGAATTAGCTGTCCTCTTCATAGATGGGCATTTCAAAAGATGGGGGTTTGAAATGTGATGTCTGCAACACTTGGCAGCTATCAAGTCCCCAATAAAAATTTGATAGGAGACCTCACTCCTAAGGGTGGCTTCTAAAATAGCTTGCACAGGTTGTTTTAAATGTTCATAAAGGACATCAAGAACCCAAAGTCCTGTTAGTTCATGGCCCCTTTTCACAGAAGAAAGTGTCCCAGATTTTGTCTTATGGTGGCACTAATTTTTTTTGTTGAAATTTCTGCTGTTCCTGATGTGTCAGGTAAGAGAGGTGTTATCTCAATAACTTTTCTGATGAGAGCTCCAGTGTCTGTTCTCTTACAAATCCACATTTTAATGAGAGAAGAGCCTAAATTGAACAGAAAAACTTGGTCCCCATTCAGGATTTTGGGGCTGCCAGGATTTCGGGGCTGCCAGGCCGCCGTTCCCATACGTGTCCAGGAGATGGACACTCTCTATGCACATCAGCAGCACAGTGATCTTGTGTGCAGCTGCCAACACTGCCTTCCTAACCACAGACTGTGTCCCTGATGCTGTCTTAGCAGACAACACTCTGAGCAGGGCTATTTGGTGTCTTCTAAAGGCTGTAATTTTACCAAGATTAATTTATTTGCGTGTCTGTTCCAGGTTCACTGAGCAAACGAGGAGCACTGGGGTACCTTTGTGGCCAAACATTATGGTAACACTCTCTGCTAGAGAATGCAGAGCCGGTACAAGTCTGGGTTGTTGGCAAGACACACAGAGATATATCTGTGGTCCAAACTCAGATCTGAGCCTGCTATTTGTCTAACCTTGTTAAGGAGAATGATAAGCTGCACAGAAAAAATGTGATCTGTGCTTCTCTGAGAGAAAAGGAGGATAGGTTTCCAGCTGAGGAAGTAAGCCTTTGATTATGAATGTTGTAGTTAAATTTGCCTTTTCTCACAGTCCAGAGAGAAGTACAGAGAGAAAAAAATAAAGAGTAATAGACATTGAAAAATGCCCCTTATTTGACTATAACTAACACTTAAAGTAAGGTAATGAATAGAAAAATAGGTGTCTTTTGAAAGAATAAGAAAACTGGCCTTGGTAACAGAAATATTAAGGAATACCAGTTGTAATGAATAGATTTCATGAGAAAAGCTGAATTACATTATTTGCTGTCTTTTGACTAATACTTCCCTAATCTTGTGCACTGCTGTCTCATCCCCTTCTGTTGTCTAATAAAAACTAATGATCACTTCCATGATGGAATAGTGTATTATGTATTGTATGGAAATGAATTTAATTGTGTCTAAGTTAAATAGCATTTTTTCTCTCTGGTAATTCTCATTTTCTGTTTGTGATGAGAAAAAATATCAGAAACTGGACTCGGTTGAACTTTCTTCCCACATTTACATCTAATGAACCCTGGAATTAAGTATTCTAGTTCCTTTCACATTTTGGCTTATTCGTACAAGGATAAGAAAAAAATATATATATAAATATAACCCTTTAAAAACCTAAACCTTACTAGAAAGAATGGGGAAAAGGGGTGAAAAAAAGATTAAAGCAACTTTCTGCTGTTATTTTAAGTACATGTCAGTGTTTGCTATCTTATAACAAAGTAAGACACGGATGGACAGCTGGGGTTTTACAGGATGCCTCATGGGGTGCTTTTTTTTTTTTTTTAGTCTAGAGCAATGTAAATCAGTTATTGGATCAGTAAGATTGGGAATATTGCTACATGTTCGTGTGACTGGGGATGGGAACTGTAGAGCCAGAAACTGCTGGCAAAGTTAATTGTCTGCAACTGTATACATTATGTCTGAAAATCTAGCTTAAAACAGAACTTGTCCCACACAAACATAGAATTTACTTATCCTGCATTAGGCTTGGTTGGAGAGGGAGGAATTGATTTCTAAATCAGTTGCCTTAATGGAGGAAAAGACAAAAACTCTTAAGCTCTGTGGGGAAGCAGACAATATTTGAAGAAAATGTTGGTTAAGACATTTGTGACCTCATTCCTTTACATCAGCTCCATCATGATCATCTAACATGTTTTTAAACAAGATTTCTGCAGTCCACATTAGGAATAAAATGACTGTTGCTGTGCTTGATAGAACTGTGCCTGAATCCATTTTCGCAGTTGTAGGCTATACTTGTGCTGCTGGTGGTTTGTACAAGAGCAGTTATGTGACTAAATTTCCCCATGTAGGGAAGACTTTTGGAAGAGAAACCATTACTTATGCAGCAATGCCTCCTGAGTATGAACATATGTTGTTTTTCACACACCTCCCTCACTGACTGTGAGGCTGTCAAACGTGGAGCTCTATTGTGTGTAGAAGTGTAATTTGAGGTATGGTACTGTATAAGGTACCTTGAACTATTTGTGCTAGGAATGGCAAAGACATTTTATTATTCCTTTCATTCCTTTCTGGGGAAAAAAAGGAAAAAATCCCACCAACACAACAAACCCCAAACTCAAACAAAACCTGTTCTTGAGACTAAAGAAATCTGTCACTGAATATGTTGAGAATTAATGAAACAACCAGGACCCAAGGATGTTGTGTGTGCTCTAGATAAATATTAATACTATGAATCCTACATACTAACTATGTGTCGCAAGGACATGTTCCTAAGATTTATGGGAAGATCAGGTTTTCATTCAATTGGTGCTAGTTTTGAAGACATCAGACTTAATAAATAAATGATAATAAACTGTCATAGGGCATATATTTTAGCACTGGACATCAATCATGTGCTAGCTCTGTTGTGATGGGCATAGGTATAAATCTGCTCTGCAATAAAACCAGCCTTCTCTAGAGGAAAAAAATATAAAAAGTGGAAATGAGATTTAATTTTGTGATTCTTCCTGCCCCATTTTTAGTTTCAAATGAAACTGTTTAAAGTGCGAAGTAAACAATTTGATCATTTAGTTACTTATCAGAACTGAAAAGCCTCTGAGCGTGCACACTAATAAAGACATCTTTATCTTAAGATGTTAGTACTTCTTTTGTGACTTTTCCAGCTCTGAAGAAATAAGTGTTACTGAGAAGAGACCCCAAGATAATAATGTTCAAGGAAAGAAAATCAATAATGTTATTTTTGTTTTTGAAAGAAAGTTCTGGTAGCTCAGAATCTCTCTACTTTGAATTGCCTAGTCAAACAAGGTGGGTTTTTACATGATTCACGTTTTGAAAATGCAGTTTAAAAATTCTGACAATACATGATGCCTGTCATTTTTTAAGAAATAGAATATGCTAAGTCTTAGAATTAGTTTTGAAATAAAAATTTCTCTGGACATATCAAAAGTAACTAGAAAGGTGAAATATAGACCTAAAACCCCAATAAATATTTGAGATGCCAACTTTAAAAACCATGACTCTGAAGAAAAGTTTCCTCTGGGGAAAAAAATTTAAAAATTCAAACCCCAAACCCCTCAAAAAACGAGCTATTAGCCTTTGACAACAAAAACTTTACACAAACACTATGGAAACAGCTTCAAGTTTATCTTTTCAGAGGCTGAAATAGGCAACAACTAAAGTTAAATTATAAAAATAGGTAACAAGTATATGCAATTTTTTTTTTCTTCCACTGGAAGACTTGATCTTTCAATACTGAACAATATGCCAGTTGCTGGATGCAATAAGGTCACTTAAAGGTGCACAGAAGCGGGGGGTTTTGCACCTCTCATTCCTTTTCCAGGAAACGTACCCTCCGGTTTTGTAGCCCTGCCATTAGTGCGGCTGTGGGGAAGGTGGACGTGGAGGTGTCCTGCAATCCTCCCACCACAGAGAGATAATTAGTCAGGTGTGGATCTGCCAATTATCTGAAGCTCCATACACAAACGGTTCTGCGGGTCAGGGAGCACGGTTCTGTTTCTGTCTGTCGCTCCTTAGAGAAGCTGCCGAGGCGGTGGGAGTGGGGTTGGCACAGCAGGGAGACAGGCTTTCTGCTGAGGGCAGACTGGCCAACACGCACCCAGTCAAGAGGATTGTTTTTGTGAGACCTGAACAAACAAAAATACCTTCTACTTAAATCTCTTAAATTAAGCAGAAACAAGAATGAGTTGCCCGTGTTGTTTCAAGTTCCTTATTGCTCTAAACCACTTCCTTTCAGCTCTCCCAGAAAATACTTCAGCTGAACAGGCGGTGATGGAGGGTCCTTAAAGAGAATGTTCGCAGTTTTGAAAGAGCAGCAAACAGCAGCACTCAGAACGTTTTAGAAATGACTGATGAGATTTTATGGTGCTTAGGAGAGAAAATATCTGAGTATTCATATGTAAATCTCAGATATTCTCTAGAATGTTGCATTTTAAGTACTGCCATATTTTTCTTTGCAAGTGCATATGCAGTAAGTAGCTGAAGGTAATGTTCCCCCTAGAGACTCTGAAATTTGTTTTAATGTGAAACAAAAATGTCAGAGTACTAAAGCTCTCAGACTTTTTTTCTTCCTTTGCAAGGAAAATTCTCAAGGGAACGTGGATAGAAAAATTAATTCTAGAGAGATTAACGAAATCCAATTAACCTGGTAAAACCATTAAGTAAATTAGCAAATTTAGTAATCAGAATGTTGTTGGGTTTTTTTGTTTGCTTAATTCTCACATTAATAGCTTAACACGGTAAATGTTTAACAAAGAAGAGCCCTCTTTGTCACACACAAACATAGATAAGTTCATGCATTTAGAAGACTTTTCTTTAAACTGGAGAGCATCTGAAAGAAGCTCACCATAGCTTCTCATGAATCAAATTTGTTCAACACCATTCTGTTTGGATATAAAAAGTCAGTGTTTTTGTATTTTAGTATATCGTATGTATATATACACTATGTACTTAAATAAATATTAACTAACTTTGTATGCGTGTCTCTGCATATGTATATATTTTTCTTCTTCATATTTATATATGTTTGTATGAACTTACACATATACTCATCAAATCTCATTCTTAAATTTCTAGTGGGCCAGATAAATTAGAATTGTTCACTAATGGAAGTGGGAAAATTGAAGTGTTCTCCATTTACTTTCCATCAAAGGATAGGTTTCAAACTTTGCACAAATCTGCAAACTCCTGATATGATTTATCCAAGCCTTTCAAACTTCACAGTGAATTTAATGTGAAAATAACCCACTAAAAATCCCCCAAATCCCTACTTCCTTTGAAATTGCCACAATAAATAGGAACGATATAACCAATGTCCTGCATGTGCCTCAAATCTGGATCTAAAGGGGTCACTGTAGGGCAGAAGAGACTGCATTTGTTTTTCAGAGTCTCTCCACTACTGTGAGGGGTCAAATGTTATTGTTCCTATTGTAGAAAAATTTGGCAGCCGGTAAAACCTAAGGTAACTAGTGATAAGCTGGTCTTTAACGGGACTGATGCTGGCTAGTAGAGCCTGTCCTCACACCCCGGAGAAGCCCTCTGCCACCCACACCCAACAGCCCCAAATCCCACTCTAATTTGTCCCAAGGCGCATTCACGCTCTTCTGTGGGGAGAAGTAAGTGACACTTTGGTAGGAAATATAACTTTCCATCATTTTGGTGGTCAGTGTCAGGGGCACCTGGGTATGGGGGGTGGAGGTAGAAGGAATTTAAATCCATTTAACACTTTGATGTGAAGGGATCTCCACAAACAGTCTGTCATTGTTTTAGGTAGGTGAATTGACTCAGACATATTCAGCCATGAACAACATGAATGGACAGCTGGGTGCTAGTTTAAGGATTTCCATCATACATGGTGTTCTGTGTCTCTCACCACAACCATCTTGGAGACCATGAAGAAAACAGCAAAGGCCCCTTGGACACACAAACAGAGAAGGCAGCTGCTCTTGATCCACTCCCCATGCCTCACCATGCCACAGAATCTGCAGTGTTAGGAAATAAGAGCAATAAGAAAAATAATGATGATGAGACTAATAATAAAAGCCATGAAAGTGGAATTACATGTGTCAAGAGTAAGCTTGTTACTATTTCTGAGAAAAAAAAACCCCCACTCCACATTTTGCACACCTCAAATGTTTATAATGTTCCTAATGACTACCACTAAAATACTTTGGACACATGCTAAAAGTCCCCAGGAAAGCAGTTTCTCCATTTTGGCAGCAGTCCTTGCTTAAAGGCCACAGCCAAAAATCAGAAGTTATTGCAGAAAATTTGCTGAGCAAATAAGGTACCCACTAGCTGCAGACGGACAGGCTACCAATTTAAGCTTGATGCTTTTACAGTTTGTTTTGGTTGTCTATTACAAAGATTCTACACAGTTATTCAGACTTGTTAGCACATTCAAAAGGTCAAAGACTAAATTAGGCAGCATTCAGATGAGTTTTAATTAATCATCCAATAAGAAATAGTTGCCTTCAGGCTTTTGTTGCTCCTGTGCTTAATCAGAGATTAGATCTTGTAGAGGCACTTATTCAAGGACCTGACCTTTCATATGTTCTCTAAAAACATAGAAGGAGTTACTTTCTTTGATCCAGTTTTCTGGCTACCAAGTCTGGAAAAGGCATGCAAACCCTGATGTCTGAACAGATGGCTACAGCTCCCAATTAGATCCATTCTAGGCTAGGAGGAAAGTCACACCAACTCTCTTTACTAGTGTCTTTTCAGAAATGTTTTGGAGATGCTTCCAGATAGTGAAGAGAGACAAATGTCGTATGCATCTAGGGAGCAGGCACTGCACATATGTCTGCAGCTGAAGCTGGTAATACACATCTTGCTTCGGGTATAAAAGTATCAGTTCTTTACACTCTCCATGGGAACTTGCAGAAATGTTAGGAAAAATGAAATGAAATAGCTCTCTCTGAAGCAGGGCAATAGCTTTCAGCATAGATCCTTTCATAGTCCAAAGGCAAATAAAAGGCTGACCTACGGTAATAGCACTGAGAGCGGGGTACAGGAGACATATGTATTACAGCCACTTTCTTTTTTCCTCTGGAAATTTTGAATAAAAAAATTAGAATTTTAGAAATTGTCTTCTCCCCAAGTGAGGGGAAGAAGAGAATTTATAGGTGGTGATAACCAGTGCTGCAGGTACATGTACAAGGCAATAGGCACTGACCAGGGGGTTTCTGAGATTTTTGAGCCCCATGTGTGAAACACAAGCAGTCGTTCTTCAGCAGCTTCGTGTGTCTGAAGCTGCCCTCCCATTTCAAAACAGAAGCACGAGGTGAAAATTTTTCTGATCAGGTACCACCTGGTGTTTGCTTGGCCATACAACCTGAAGCTGTTGCATCACCTGTGAAGTGCAGGGGATTTGGCACAAGTTTCTGAACGCAACTCTACTTTTGCTTCCTGTTTTTTAACAAGATCGTCAGCCCATTCTAACTATCTACACCAATTTTCAAAAATAAGGAAATCATGATGTTTCGTTTTCCACCTTTTCCATAGGACCAACATACTGCAAGTAATTCAGCGCATATTTTAGCCAGCATTAGCGATGACATCAGGAGCACGGAAGAGTGCCCTTCTGTTCATGAAAGGACTCGCTAACTGTGATGCCGATGGCTGCCTGCATTCTTATCAGGCTTCACAGGATCAAGGACTCCCTGCTATTTGCTAAAGAAGTCTCACTGTGGTGTCAAGGTCCTTTGCACGGGGTCTGCGTGTTTTCATTAACGTGTAGGGCTTTTCTTTGTCTATTTGGTTTCGGCTAGTATAGCTATCAGTATGTACCAGCGCCAATCTATCATGGCCTTCATGCCCTTTTCCCCTGCTAGAAACATCTTCACGGTGAATGTGAAAAATCAACTTATATACTCATATGATGAACAATTTACTATGTGTTAACTCAAGAAAATGTAAGATGTTAGAAGGATTTCTTCTTTTCCTCTTGGAACAGAGAATTTTTTCTTAAGATTGCTTAAAGGTGTGCTCTGATTTTCTTGGTTTGAGGAATTATTACAGTTTTCCCATTTTCATCCTTTAAACATATAAATTTAAAAAGTACAGCAACATTCTTGGGAACAACTAAGATGCAAAATTCACACATGACACTACTTAGACATACTGACAACATAAAATTATTTCTATAAGGT
>WEIT01010271.1:10988-23322 GCA_013389985.1 Dryoscopus gambensis | reverse complement strand
ATGGGCTATATGTAGTTCTAATTAATGAGAAGCTCATACAAAATACTTTAACAAGCACTACACAACACATAATCACACTGAGCTGTTGATATACATGTGTTTGTATGCTTAACTTCCACCTGGGGCAAAAAGTTTAGATCACCGAACAAGAGGAGTACAATTTTGATGTAAGAAGAAATAGTCAATTCACACAGTGAAGATCTTTAATTTTTTATTTTTATTTTTTTTTCTTCAATAAATAGCAGATAGCCAGTTACTTGGATTTCATTCTCTTCCTTTGAATTTTCTGATCATAATATGGACTCCGCCTCCTTTCATTATTTTTATTTCTTTCAAATATTAGAAATATTTTTTTAATCCACTGGTGTGGTTCTGATTTGAAGAAAATCTATATAAATTTTTCTATCTAGCTTCATAACCCTTTGCAGTTTGTTTGTAGAAATATAAAGCCTTGCCAGCTTTAAAAGTAAGAAAAGATGTAATTCCTAGTGACATTTGGCTTTTTGATTGATCTTTTGCTACGTCATACTGTGTGAAAAATATTCATGTAAGGGTCAAATCCACAGATAAGACTGAAGCTGAAATTTGTTGTATTTTATTTTTTGCCTCTTCAGAACACAAGTGTGTTGGCAGTGTTTTTGATGTGGCATATCCTGGTAGAAGAGTTAGATAATAAAGGTCCCCTTTCAATCATAATCCTGACTTTATGTATTTTTTCCATTGTAAAATTGACTGGCAATTGTGAACAGTATGACAGTAGTACTTGTTCAATTAAAATCATATTCCATTTTTCACAGTTTAGATATTTCACTTGCATTTGCCTTTTGACATTTGCAATTGGAGATTTCTCATGTTTAGCTCATAAGCATGCAAAAAAATTGTTTGTATCAGAAAAGCAAACCATTTTTAAAAGCCCATACATATAAAAGATTAGAACTATCATGGAGTTAAAGAAAAAAATCAAACAAACTGCATCTTTCTTGTAGCACATGCACACACCTGGGATTATGTTGTTTGTACAGTACCTGACCTGCCTGATATTTTTAGGCATAATTTAATAAATTTAATATTTTCTATAAATATTTTAGCCATTTTTTGAGATAAAAATTTAATCACTTTTTTTTTGAACTTTAGTAGTCCAAAAGGAATTTCAGTTTTAAAGTTTTTATTGGAGGTGGGGGGAGGGCAGTGTGTGGCCATTGGCCTTTTCATGCTAGTCCCTCTCTACAAAATGACTTCTTGTTTCAAAAAGCTCCAGATCAGTAAGCCAGTAGCTGTCATTGATTTAAATTTTCTGCACTTATTTATAACTATGCTACAATAAGGACTTTGTGGCCTGTACTAAACAACTGAATCTCTTTTGCCTCTTTTATCCTTCTTGTTCTGCTTCCCATTTCGATAAATGCCTGAAAAGCAGTATCACGATCTTGTTGGTTTGTTCTTAAGTGCTAGAAGACAGAGTTTATCCACCAAAGTAAATGCCTAACATGATGACTACCCTCTCACTGCTTCTTTGTATTCTGAATAAGACTTCTTGTATCAGTCTGTAGTATCTTCTTTTATATTTACCTTGTGAAATGTCTGTGGGATAAGTTCACCTTTTTGTTCAGTGTTTGTACTGCTCAAGGGAGACTCAGACTGTGACAAGGCCCCCTAGGCAACAGAGTTATATAAAAGGCAATGCAGGAAAGGGAGAGTATTTCAATATGACACATCTAAGAAAATGGAAATTCTACAAAATAATAGAGGAGACATCACTAACTATAAAACTGTGAACTCTTCAGAGAAGGGAGCAACTCAGTTCAGGTCAAATATGAGTACTGCAAACCACAGATGTAGACAGAACCTTGTGTTAGCATAAATTGGTCTCACACCTTTCTATTAAAGCTGCATACATATTGTATATGGTATTGGTACTCCACATGCATATGGAGTATTAGTGAAATTTATATTTTGCCTAAATGGTAATTGTGATGGTTGACTCGAGATGATAGGTAAGTCCCCTCACATTTGCCTGCTTACTCTCCCTGGTTTTATTGCTGGGCATGATGTTATGTGCTGTGAGATATCTTTTTGGTCAGCTGGAGTCAGCTGGCCCATCTCTGTTCCTGCCCAGCTTCTTGCCCAGCCCCAGCCTACTTCTTGGGGGCAGAGTGAGACCTTAACCCTGTGCAGGCACTAAAGTAGCTAAAACTTTAGTATGCTATCAACACTGATTTGGTCGTAAATCTAAACCAGCCATATGGTCTGCCATGAAGAAAATAAATTCCATCAGAGCCATAGCCAATGCAATAGTGGACTTGAATTTCCCCATCTTTTAAAGATGTGATCATTGAGAAACTACATTTAATGACCTTCCTAAGTATTCTGTCCCTTTTCTAATTGCACCAAAGAGCCTACAAATTAAGTATATGTTTTATGGTCACCTTTTTTGTAACCTTTTTGCAAAGGGTGTTTAATAGCACCTTTTAAAAATTATTTTATCTAGCATTCTCTTGCTGTTCATTAATTCCATGGCTGAAGTGAAAATATATGGGCAAATTATCTTCAAACAAGACAACTGAGAACCCGCAATCAATAATTATTTTGGGATTATTTTATGCATGCCAAAATGTGATACTTTCTCATAGATATTTAGTTAATGGACCTGCTCTTCTGTGAATCTTTTTATTTATTCTGAGTGTGCAGTAGGTTTCAGACAGTAATTATTTTGTGGGGAAACTCTTGCAGATAAATAGCAAGCTCTGGTACCATTCTGCTGTGTTATGGTATTGCTAGAAAGATAAGGAAATAAAGCAAATGAATATAAATCAAACTACATCCAGTTACATATTGTCTATTCTTACTACTTAAAAACCAGGAAATTTTATTCAAATACGCATATATTTTTAAATATTTTATTTGGAAGATTTCTTTCTATTTTGTTTCAGAAAATGCCAGGTTTATGTTGTCACTCACACACATGAAATCCCATCTTTGCATGAGAAACTTCAAAATATGATGACAGATGTTTTGAAATATCAGCCTGAAGTAGGTGTATGCCAAAACATCCAGCAAGAAGAAAACTATTTAATACACCTTAGCACTGAAACCCCAAGTTTAGTCTCTTACAAAGATACCTAATACCAGGATAACAAGCCATCTGGATGTAAGAAATGCCTCAGTTAAAGCTACAAAATAGTAAATAATACAAAGAATGATAGGTAGAGAACATGTGGTGAGAGATCATTGAGGAGAAGCTTTAGTTACACATCAGTTGAGTCTAACAATTGCACAGCAAATGATTCCTGCCCTTTGTTAAAGAAAATAGACTGGACTCCTTTATTTATCTAAGAATGTAAATAGAGAAGTCAATTGGACAGATGGAAATCCTGCAGCATTTGAAAGAGTGGAAAATTCTATAGGGCTTCTAGCGATATACCTGATAATATTAATGGGGCTGGCACTGAGATACAAAATATCCTGAGTGAAAGAAATTCTAACTGTTCTTGGTACCTTAGACAACAATAAGGTTGAAAGTGTTTGTAGATACATCTAGTACTAAGAACACAATAATTTAGAAAGAAATCCATTTGCCAGTTTTGTGTCTGTATGACATAGCCAATGCAGTAGATATGTAAGAGCAGCATGGGTCAGCTTACTCAGTGTTTGTAAAGAACCACTTTTAGCATGTCAGTTATAAGGTGTCAGGGAATATCACAACAGTATCACTTAATATGTTACTGGAGCTGTTTCCCTGTTTTTATCTTTTCACTTCATGAATCTTCAAAAGTATGCCTTTTGCTATTTAGATAATCACAGTTTAAAACCTCAACAGTTAAAACAAAGTAAAAAGACGTAAACTGAGGTGTACCACAACGTCTCCACTTTACTTGGAGATTAATCATTGATGCAAGCTCACCCAAATTTCTGAGCAGGCTTGTTTAGAAGTTTTAGGCTCTGGAAAAACCTTTTATTTGATAATGACTCAATTTCTATACATGCTTACCCTTTAAAACACACAAACCCTTTAAATTTCCTCACTAGATTTTCATTTAGTTCTAAAAATAAAATAACCATTTATTTTTAATGAAGTAGAAGTCACACACTAATTAGAGCAGAAATTACATTGCCTTCTTGCACTTTTTCTTCACGGTAGCTATTTGTTTTGCCCTGTCTTTATCAATATTGCCTGCTTTCAGTTCTGTGGTACATTAGGTTCTAGCATCTCAAGTGCTGTCACTTATCTTCCTGTTTCACACACTGCCAAACTCCTGAGGCTTGCAAAACAAATGGAAAATGCATGAACAGTTCCTTATTTTCTAAAAAAAGTAAACAGAAGTAACAATAACATATCAAATTGCATTTGAACAATGGTTCAAAGGGAAAATTCGAAATGAGATTCAATTCTGACATAAAAATAGAAAATAATTTGTTTTTTCAAAGTACTATTTATAAAAAATACCTTTTCAATCTTTACCTTTACAATAAGATTCCTCTGTGGCTTAAACTCTTTATGCTAGCTGCCTATAATTTCTCTAGTATTAATAGAGAAAATCACTTCCAGAATTGAATTATTCCTATTTGAAGAGAGGTATTTAAAATACCTATTTTAATGAGAGGAAAACATATGAATAATTAGACCTTTATAGATATCAGAAATATGGAATAACAATAATTCAACCCTGACTTTTTTCAAAGTCACAGCCTGGAGAGCTAGATTCCCTTTCATTGCTATCAACTTAAGGTGTGTCAATTATGCTAAGATTCTCATTGCGGATCTGTATTTTTGCTCCTTATAAAACAATTTTGTTATAATTAACCTGTGCTTTTTTTTTTCTCTTGCATAATAATTCCAAAGGCATACTCACAGTTGTCATAAATTGTTTCAAAAGCTATAAATTTAGTTCCTTTTCTGGAGGGATGCATGATTTTACACTAAAAAAACTGTTTCATATTCTGCAGTTCGCAAAATGACTGTGTGCTTAATAAAAAGCCTTATACTGAATTGTCTGCAAGATAAAATGGTGCCTTTTTAACATTTAAGACCTTCAACAATAGTTGTCTGAAGAATTTAAATATTAATCCTATTCTTATAGCTATTTTGCATAAGTGCTCAGCAGCATGCAGTAACTCTTAGCCTCTAACAACATATACATCTGAATTTAGGATACTTTGAGTTATCTTTTATTGACAATTGTAAATAAAGATACTACCCATAATCTCCACCACCACCAACAAATCCAGTTGATGTGCCGTATCTTAATATTATAGATAACTCAACCAGAATCAAAGTAAAGTAAACCTTAACAAATTCTGACTATTTCTAAGGGATCGGAAAACAGTGATACAGTAACTTTATTAAAATGAACAGATGAGATGTTAGGATAGCAATCATAAGATCCAGAAGTAGAAAAATTAATAACATAGACTTTGCAACAAAGAGTAAGAGATACTTCAAAGTCCAAAACATTAGTTTTCACCCCTTTTCTCCTTTCTTGTTTGACTTAGACCTGCTTCCACTCATGAACATGGAATCAGATTAATTTCTGTCTTTGACAAAACACATTTATAATCTACAGATTACATGATCCGGTTTAGGAATCACTGTAGGCTGCATTTATTCCTTTTCAAAACCTGATTTGTATCTATATTTTCAGTATCTAGGATAAAGTATGATAAAATCGAATAAGCTAAACAGTTTTTGTGTCTGGCAGAGAACAAGCAAGTAGACTCACAGCAAACATGGAGGTATGCTTCAGCTGTTCAAACATCAGTCTCTAGAATAATTTCAGACTTGCTGGAATGCCCTGCCTGGTCTCCAGCTTCTCTACTCCAGATGAAAGTGTGTCTCCCATAAGTCTTGTGTCCAATCTGCAGTTCTATGCAGATGACTTGGTGTTTTAGAATGTCTAAAGTAATAATAAATAATTTTTTAAAAAGTTTTTTTTAGACAAATGAATCCGTGGGAGCCAATTCTTTGAGATTTAGATATCTACATTATAAGGGTTCTACTCAATTATCAATACACAGGTGCTTTATGCTGTCAGAGGTATCTAGTGTACCTGAGAAATATCAATGCTGTAAAGCTAGCAGATACTCTTGGGATAATTTGTCTAAATAGATAGATAGATAGAGAGAGAGAGAGAGAGAGAGAGAGATGATATAAACATAGATATATAGATATATATGTATGTATGTGAATAATGAGTTAGTGAAACCTATCTCATTCTAGAGATCTACCTGGAGTTGACACCGAATACTGTTGGACAACTCAAATAATGGCAGTTTACAAGCAGGAAAGTGGATTGGAACCTGATAGACAGGATAAGAAGCAACTCCAAAATAAGATCCCTATATCTGTGTGTCTATACATGGGTATTAAAGGTCTCATTATAATTAATGGAAATGTAAGCCTCAATTCAGTTACCAACTATATGCTTCTAGGGGCATTTGTCATATCCTAAAGTACCTGAGATATCTACACTGAGCTGGCACATATGCCAGAGGTCTTGAAGATGCCTGCTCTTCTGGAGCAGAAACAGAAACTATATCTATGATTTGGAAAACTTTTGTGTTCTGGGATAACTAACTTAGTCTCATTCCTCTGAATGAGAGTGCCTCAGTGGATGTTGAGTCACTAAACCTCTTCAGTAATCAGTTACACTCACTGTAACTAGATCATTGTCCAAGATAATCACTGCATCATAGAATAGTTTGAGTTGGAGGGCACCTTTGAAAGGCTACTCAATATCAATCTGCCTGCAATGAGCAGAGACAATGTGAAGGTGGGAAATAATGGGAGTTCATATTTCTGCCTTAAATGTCAGCAGCTGTATGTAGATCCCTAAATATAAATGACTTGATCCTTACTATATTTAAAAATAAGCCATGAGTGGAAATGTTGTTTCACCAAAGCTGAATAGGAACTAAGACACTTCACAGCTCCAGATACATATCCATTTAATAATGTCTGATTTCTACCAAAAAAAACCCAAACAAAAAGCAAATATTCCAGCAGAGTGGGAATTTGAATTGTCACAAAGGGTTCAGCTTTCTGAAAAATCAGTAACTGAGGTCTGGAAGGCAAAAAGAATAATACATTTATTTCTGTTTCGGTGCAGCTGAGGTATCTAGAATTGGAAGCAATTGCTACTGGCATGTTTCACCTCCT
Source organism: Dryoscopus gambensis (assembly GCA_013389985.1). Classification (NCBI taxonomy): domain Eukaryota; kingdom Metazoa; phylum Chordata; class Aves; order Passeriformes; family Malaconotidae; genus Dryoscopus; species Dryoscopus gambensis. The sequence goes on along the minus strand of WEIT01010271.1, from coordinate 16,169 downwards.
GGCTGAAAGAGGTGAAAGGTTAAAAAAACCTAGCTTGACTGAAAGGAGTTCTAATTGCTTTTGGTACTTTAGAAAAAAACTCCTCACCTTGACCATGTGGTCTGCAACAAACTCCAACCACACTATTACCCATATTGACCTCTTGTCTTCTCCTGACCAAAAAGCTTTCAACCCATCTGTCATCCACCCAGTACAACACCTCTGTACATTTGACTTGCTTCTTCAGAGAGAGGGCAACTCTCTGAGCCTCGTCTTCCCTGCTTGTCTTTCCTGAAGTGTCAGTATCCATCCATTGCAGCACCCCTGTCACGTGAGCTGTTCCGCTGTGTCTCAGCTACTCCCACAGCATTACAGTGTGTCACCTAATGAGTTGCTCGTTACTCCTGTTTCTTTCTCAGGCAGTGTGCACTTGGGCATGTACATTTGAGACTGGTGTCCTTTTCCCTCAGTTTGCTATTCCTGAGGTTTCTTGTAACAGTCTTTATGCACCCTTTGCTTTGCAACTTCATCAACCATTCCCTCACTTAACTGTGTGTTTTCATCTCCCTCTGCCATTATTATTCCTAAGTTCTCACGAGCTTCACAAAGCTGTTGGTAGAGATGATTTTTCTGTGTTTAGTCAGGCATAGTCCATCTCTTCCTGGCAGTCACCAGTCCTCAGGTAGCTTTAACTGGACCCTTATGCCCTTGACCCATGTGTCCAGAACCAAATAGTCCCCTCATATCACTGCAGAATTGTCATTGGGGCCCACATAGCTGAGCAGCAAAAACCTTAGTTCAAGAGCTGGACGGGTACCAGTGATCTCTCCACTGCATTCCTGATCCAAGACCCTGTCAAGCAGCAATTGCCAGGCAGCAAGTCAGGTTGTGGATGGGGACTTCCATTTCCCACAGTCAGGAATCTCCCATAAATACTACCCATTGTTTTCTCCTGATACAAGTGTGTAGTTGAGACTGGGCCCACTGTGGTACCTACTCAGGAAGAAGTTTATCCTCCATGTGTGATACAAAGACACTAAACCCATTCTGCACTTGCAGCTTTGGATGGAGAAGGAGCTGTCCACCTGCTGCCAAAATTCACTTGCTCTCAGCTTTCACAACCCCAGGAGTCTCCATTTTCCACCTGAATGAGCACAGTCTCTGGCTGTTCATCCTGTGCAGCTTGGAACTTGGGTTCATATCTCTACAGGGTCTCTCAAGGATCCCGTCAACCTCATTTTCATTTCTCCTGGTGCTGCAGTCTGTTCATCTCCTCCAGAAGTTTTTTTTTGCTAGGTAGCGCAGCTTCTCAGCCAGAGAACAGATGGAGATACGCTCACCTTTTTAACTTGTTTCAGTGGGAGACCACTAGGTGCCCTGCAGCTCAGGCTTTGTCTGAGGGGAAGTCTCTGATGTGCTGGGATGGTTGCTGTTGTTGAGGCTTGTGTTTTGTGCCCTGTGGCACATCACAGCATATTGAGCAGTCCTGTGCTGTCCTCATTTGCTGCTGGCTCCCTTCCATATGCCCCTCTGCACAAACTGCTGTCCAAACTACTGCATTTGTGCATTTGTATTTGCTGTGCTCATGTTTGCTGGTCACCCTCACTTTAGCCTGCAGGGCTGTTGGCTAAGTGTACTGGGGGTGCAGATTTTGCTTTGGCTAGGTTTATCAGTTTACCAACAGCAAAATGACAGGCAGAGAAAAAAGCACTCAAAAATTACTGCGGAGAAGGTTTTTTTTTTTTTTTTTAAGTAAAAATGACATGTTAGAGTTCACTTTTAACATACTGGCACAGATCAGCATATTCGCTTTCATGTTTAGCTCTGCTGTCTAGCCCCTCATTGCTTAACATCTGGGTTTGGGATTTTCAGATTTTCCCTTTGGAACAACCACAGATTTGCCAACCCTCAGAAAAATCTGTTTGAAGATCTAGCTGCAGAGGGAGACACCAAGGAGTGATCTGCAGAGTACTTGAAACTGCAGAATCACAGAATCATGGAATTGCTGCAGGTGGGAAAGGCCTTCTGCAAATCAAGCAGTCCAATCCCCTCTGCTCAGAGCAGGGTAAGATACTGCAGATTGCTCAAGGCCCTGCCGTGTTGGAATTCAAAGGACAGAGCCTCCACAACATCTCAAGGCACCTCATTCAGTCTTTGACCACCCTTGTAGTAATCTATTTCAGTTTGTCTCTGTTGAGTCTTGTCCTGTCACCTGTCAGAAGAGTCTGGCTTTAAATTATTTGCTGCCCCTCATCAGTGTATGCAGACTGATAGGGTGCCCCTGAATCTCCTTCTCTCTAGGCTGAACACTTCCAGCTCTCTTGTCTTGACTATTGCTCTAAGTCCTCAGTCAACCAGCTCTAGGATGTCGGTGTCTCTCTTGTGTTAGAGAGTCTGGACCTGGACTCAGCACACTAAATGTGACCTTAACAGGGGGAAGGACCATCTCCTCCCTCACAGGATGCGATTAATCACCACCTCAACCTGCTGAAAATGCTTTTCCTACTGCAGGCCAGAAGAGCTGGCACTAGCCAGCACTTCTCCATGATTCCACTGCCATCAGATTGCATGAAGAAGCTAGTCCCTGGGAGAGCTCTGGTGGGCATAAAGCTTTTTTTCAGTCTTTGCTGTCAGGAAATACAGACTGTGAGACTATGGGAGGGAGATGAAGAAGAAAGAGAACACCCATAATCTGGTGTCTGGTGTCCCTGTATAACACAAGCAGGGTGGAACGACCATTCAACAGAAACTCCTTACCTGAGAATGTGGGTACAGGGCCCCTTTAAATCCCCTAGGTGTGCTCTATGTGCCGTGTGAGACAGAGAGGAGGGGCTGTCTTGCATAACACGCTGCCGAGTCGTACAGGTGTATGAGTGAAACGCCAGTAGGATCCTTACCGTGCTGGGGCCTGTGCCACACAGCGTGCAGAGGGAATGTAAGCATGGCAGAGTAAATTTCCAGCCTTCGCGCAAGCTGCGCCATGCCAGCTGGTTTCCGTGCCAAGCATTTAGTGCACTTATGGAGATATGGGTATAGAAACAAAATTCTAGTGAGCATTCAAAACATTTTATCATTACCATCTTCAATTTATTTGTATCTTTCTTCAGAGAGTGAATAAGTCCCAACATAACTTACAAGGTTCAGTCAATAGAAACCGATTTTTCTAAAAATAGGAACAGAATTTATTTTAGATGCCAATAGGAGTTTCTGATTGGAAAGGCAGAAATATTTATTTTAGATAAGATTAGTAATATGTTGAATTAGGTGATCTATTGTATCCTATGGTACCAAATAAAAGATATTTCTTTAAATAAAAAAAATAGAGATGGATTTTAAGAAACTTTCCTCTATGGACAGTGATCAGTAGGCAGAATATCTAAGAACCAAACATAACAAATATTTTCAGATAAAAAAAATTAATACACTGAATTTGGCTGAAGGGCACTGGTAAGCTGGAAAAGCTTGAATTTGTGTATAGTCAGCCATGCTAGCTAAATGCCAGAAGGGAATTCCTGAGTGAGCATACTAATTTCTTAATGGATTTGCAATGATTTATTTCTTATAGAATTGCTTTTTTTTTGTTTGCTTATTTCCAGATAAACAAGCAATGAATAACTGTTCCTTTTTTATTTTTAACTTTCAGTCCCTATGGATTGGTGCGGCTAAATTACTTGGCAAGTATCCCATTACCAATTCAACATGGCTGTGTAGTGTACTATTGTTTCTGGTTTTGAAAAGAAAATAAATCTCAAGTCAAAAACATGTACTATTTAGACAAGATGTAAACAAACTGCTGTGATTTATTGGAAATGCCTTCCACAAGAATAATGTCGGGCATCCCATATGTAGGTGTTTAAAGGGAGCATACATCTGGCTGCATTAGTCTTTAGTTTACATATGTAGTGTGTATTTTTCCATGAGAAGTTTCCCACAGCCAATTCATACGTATGCATTCAGTCTAAGATAAAGGGCTGGGAATTTTATACAACTATTACAGTGTATTGAAATTCATATTTGTATGTATTAATAAAATGTAGTCTCCATTTAAAGTCCGAAGCAAGAGATCTGCAAGACCACATTTATTTTTGACTAGTCTGACTCTATAATTAACTTGGCAATATATACATTGATGTAAGCTGCTGATCTTGTCCATGCTGATGGCAATTCTTATCAAGCATCAGTCTTGCCTACTGTGTTAGAATACTTCCTTCTGAAGATGGATCACCTTTTTTTTTTTTTTTTTAGTGACTGAAAGAAGCTAAAGCACCTTCCATGGGGTGCCTCTTTCATAATGGCTTGTCCACTTAGTGATGTGTCTTCAAAGTACCTTTTAGCACAGCTGGAGATGTAGTCCATGTTAACAGGATTTCTCTGTTTTTTGAAATGTGGGACAACCTACCTGAAAAAATAGATCAGAACTCTTCAACATTTTTTTAAAGCCTGTTTCAGGACCTGGGAAGGAAACTATGGAGGTGAAAAAGATTTTGATTAAGCTGGTTGCCACTTTTCTGGTATTTCTTATAAAACAGCTATTGTGTATTGACAATAGCATTTTCAGTTCTACAAATCAAAATTATTTAATAACTTTATAAATCTGACAATTGTTTGTGAGGATGTAAAAATCCTGTCATCTTTGATGAAAGGTTAACTGTTTGCTGAACTAAATATTACACATTAATAGACTAGAGGGGAAAAAAATAAGATCCTTTCCAAAACAAGCAAATGTTTTTGGCACATTTTTAAAAAATCAGAGTTAAAAAGGAACTGACATACGTATTTGAGCATCTAAATGTTCACATTAGTATACAATATAGCAATCTTTTTTAGTATTGTTTTTTCATAATTAAGAATATATGAGTGTAAAAAAATCAAATATTCCATAACTGGAAACACTTAAATCAGGGCTTATGATGAATAATTAATTATTTACTTTGTGCATTTCTAACAATTTTTTAATAGCTAATAGGATTACATGGACTGGAAATTTTTCTTATAAATTAATCCATATAATGCTTTCTAGTCTAAGCTAGATGTGTAGATTGTCTCTAAAGTAATTTCAAAAAGAAATCAGAGGGAATCATTTGCCTTTATTAAATGTGCACATCTTTAGACAGACTGGAGTAGATGTTCAATTTTCACATGATTAAAGCTAAGTAAGATAAAATGTTACTTTAAAAAAAATTATTATTAATATTTCTACTC
>WEIT01010268.1:41943-119578 GCA_013389985.1 Dryoscopus gambensis | reverse complement strand
ACATGTCAAAATGTAGTTACTCAGTGATACCTGAAGCTGTTAGATGATATATGAATAAAAGCCTCCAAGCAAGGACAAAGTTTAAAGCAGATGTTTCCCAAAATAGAAATACATAAGCAACGTTCTAACTTCTTACAATTTATTGCTTTAGAGTGAGACATATCCCCACTTTGTGAAAATATTTTTTTAGAAGCATTCAATCTACAATTGATGTCAGTTCTAGACAAAGAATTGTAAATTTGTAGAATGAAATACTATGTTCTCAGGAACTACAGCTTTTACAAACTAACCCAAACTTTTTGTCATGTTGCATTCCATGATCTTAAGAATACCATAGATATAATTATACTTGTAATTGAGATAAACCGTAAATTCTGAAGTTACAATTTTAAGAGAGAGGTGAATAAAAATAACAGAAAACCATAAAGCAGGGGCAATTATTAAAACTCTAAGCATGAATTAGATATTTATTCACAGAATGGCTTTAAATACAAGAACTATCATCATCTGAAGTATTTAAATATGAGAAAGAGACATAAGGCTGTGATTCACTGACCAAAAAATTAGTCACTGAACCATAATATGCACACTTCAACAAAGTGGCTAATTATTTAATTCGAATCACTTTGGCTCAACAAAATTAAGCCCATGCATTTCAGAGTTCATTAATTAGTCTCAAGGGCTAGAAGTATTATAAGAAGGAACTATAAATTCCGTCTGCAATAATATATTTGAGAAGCTAGTTATGTTTTTAGATATGAGACAAATGAGCTTTTAACAGCCTTTAAACCACATCACAATAATATTCCCCTTAATTATTAAAGCCAGAAAATGCAAAATAAACCCCAACAAATCTGTGATACAGCCATCACTGTACTAAATCTCAGGCCATTACTGATTTTTTCTGAAGTCCTCTTCTGAAGAAGGAAGGAGGAGGAGAGAGGCAGGGCATGAACTGCCCTTGATACTCAAAAGTTACACACAATTTAGTAGAATTACCAGCTGTGAAATATTCTTTGTGGTTGTGATTAAAATGAAAAGGGATGGAGGTAGAAATATAATTAATATTTGACTCTATCTTGGATTTTAGAATATCTAAAAGAATGATATATCTTGAGAAATTGAAAATTAATTCCAGTCGTGGTGGTTAAGAAAAGCATTATACTGAAATTGGCAGCAACTCCTACATTTCCTGCAATCCCTGATTTAAATATTTTACAGCACACCTGATACTTAGCCCTCTGCATATTTCCAGCTTTTATTAAATGACGATCTGCAGACCTGTGCTTCTCAAAATAACTTATTGATTTCTTTATCAACTAGGGGAACCAGAACCATTATTATAAAAATTGATTTAAATTAAAAAATATTTCCACTTTGAAAATAGCTTTGGTACTAAAAAAAATTGCGAAGGCACCAAATCTGTGATGCAAAACTGAAGTTCTGCAGCACAGACTTTTAGTGAAATGAGTTAATGATTTCTCCTGAAAATACTTCAGCCATTAAGTGCTTAGTTAAAAATACATTAGCATGGTTTCCCTAAATTCAACAAAAATCAAGTAAAAATACAGCAAACACATTCTAAGACAGAATGGGGGGTTTGCTGTAACAGGATTGAAAATCTTTTCTTCTAACCTTTCCTAAAATACAGTTTGTTCCATAAAAACGTACAGTAAAATTCATTCAGGGAGTTTTACAGTCAGATGCTTCATCCTTGGAACTGTTCAAGTCCAGGCTGGACGGGGCTTTGACTAACGTGCTCTAGTGGAAGGAGTCCCTGACCACAGCAGAGGGGTTGGAACTAGATGATCTTTAAGGTCCCTAATTCAAACCATTCTATGATTTTAAAAATGGTTTTCTTCTGAGCTTTAAAGTCTGAAGCTGCTTCTGCTACCATTTATCTAATTTATTTCAAGATGTCTTCAATTACCTACTCCAGCTGCTTCCATTAGATTAACAGCCACATAATTAACCCAAAGTGCTTAAAGGGGTGTGAACCCTGTCAAGGAAGCGGTTTTATTTAGTCACAGCAGCACAAGCTGGAATTTGTGTGGTTTTAATGAACAAGATCAACCTCTCCCAAACAGCAGTCTCAAATGCAGAAGTCACTGACTGCACATAAGGAATTCACAGCCTATGAGCTTCCATTACACTTTTTGATATGAAATGATCTGAAACCCATAAACACTCTTTGTATCACTGAGTAATTTCAGGTGGAAGGAAACTGGCCCAACCCAAGCCCCTGACTTCAAGCGAAGGCCAAATTTGTCATGGCCTTGATCAGAATTAACCTTGCTGCAACCTCTGTTCATTGCCTGTTATTTTGTCCCTTTGTACTGAGAGTACGAAGAATCTGGGCTTACCCATTCTACCTCATGGACAGTAGTTGAGACAGCAGTAAGATGCCAGACATCTCATTCTTTTCTTTAGACTGAAGATGTTCTTTCCACCTCTTCCCAGGTTGCTGCCTGCACATCTGCTCTCTAGCTCTCAGTGTTGCACAGCAATGCTACTCTAGATGCCAGATTCGCATCAGCCCTTGCCTCATAAAGCTTCTGTCAGCCCATTTCTGGCTGCTGAAGATCTGGTGATTGCAGCCCTCTGTTAGCTTACCTACCTCACATGCAAACTTATGCGAGTAAATCCACCCAGCCCGCCCTTGCACCACAGACAGGCATGTGCACAGCAATCTTTAAAGCTACTAGCTGGAACCAAGGGGACTGGTAGAGGGAAATAAAAAAGGTTTGTCTGGAGATAAGTGACCCAAAACTAACAAACAAGTGATGAACTCTGCTTGGAGATCAGCACCCGAAGTAACATAATGAAGTGACCACCATCAGTGAATGAAACGGGCAATGACTGAGTGAATTTATTTAAGGTCACATAAGGAACATCTAAGAGGGTAACCTGTGTAATATCTAGTGCAGGATGCTGGCTATGTAAAGCCAGTACAGGTAAGGAGACTTTGGGGAAGAGCCTCCAAGGACCCTGGAGATAAGAGTTGCCAGTAAGATGAACTGTTGTGCAGAAGTTCTGCAGCCTCCATCCTTGTCCCCAGACCAGGATGAAGTAATGTACCCTGAATTTAAAGACAAACAGCAGGGCTCCAACTTACCACTTTGGGTTGGAAGAGACCATGCCATGAGCAGGGACACCTTCCACTAAATTAGGTTGCTCAGGGCCCTATTCAACCAAGGACTTGAACAGTTCCAAGAATGAGGCATCCACAAATTTTCTGAGAAACCTGGTCCAGTGCCTCACTACCCTGTGTATAAAGAACTTCCTAATATTTAATCCAAATCTCTCCTCTTTTAGTTTAAAACTATTCCCCCTTGTCCTGTCACTACCTGTCTGTATAAAAAGTCACTCTACCACTGTTTTATAAGGCCCCTTTCAGTACTGGAAAGTATTATAAAGTCTCCTCAAAGTCTTTGCTTCTCCAGGCTGAACAATTCTAGCTCCCAGCCTGTCTCCAGGAGAGGTGCTGCAGCCCTCTGATCAACTTTGTGGCCTCCTCTGAACCCACAGCCACAGGTCCATTTCCTTCTTGTGTGAGGACCCCAGAGCTGGATGCAGCACTGCAGGCAGGGTCTCATAACGGCAGAGAAGAGAGGCAGAATCACCTCCCTCACCCCTCTTTTGATGCTGACCCAGGACGTGGTTGGCCTTCTGGGCAAACAGTGGTATCAGTGGTGCTGGTGGAAGAGCAGCAAAGTCACAGATTAAGCATCACAAAAGCCTCAGAGCATATCGGATACAAATCCCTAATAAACTACGCTACTATCAACATGAAATCGATATTGAGTCAGACAGTTAGGAAGTCACATAAAACCCCACACAATAATATTAATGCTCTTAGATTAATTATTCCCCCAGAAATCAATTCTAGTCTAGGGTCTCACTGACACATTAGCTTTACTCAAGGGTTCTTCAAAATTAGCCAAGGGATTCAATGTTTTGGCACCTCTCCAGATTCTGGTCCTTACCTTGCTCTGTTCCTCTGAGAGTGCACATTAAGAATCAATTCCATCTCTTTCCAGACAGCCTGATAGTATCCCAACACAATCCTTGCTTAAAAGCTTTCCTTGAATACAGGGTGATACTTTAATAAGCATTTGCTATAGCATCACATGATTCTTATGGAAATGACCAGTTAAAAGAAACATATTTGTAAATCTATGCTTTAACATATCTGAATGCAGTCACCTCAATTCTGAAGGTACAAGTGCTAGCAGGCCATGTTTCTAAGAGAAACTGATTGCTTTTTGAGGTGAGATCTGTCTTCCCTCACTCTCACCCTTGCTGGCATCTATAGGCAAGAAATCCAGGAAGAAAATACAGATAGGTCACAAGCTTCTGAGTTCAGACCATGTCCTTAATCTAGATGATTATATGATCCAGATTCTAGGCAAGACAGACCATCTTCACACTACAGTACCATCCATGTAGTTTGGCGAGTTATCCTGCAAGGATGAACAGCAGGTATTTCTGCCCAGCTGTCACAATTTTGCATCCCATTAGTCAAGGTGCATCAAAACTCTGTGGGAGCTTCCACAAAATAGTACCTTGGATGAAGGAGTAAAAAAATTGGCTAAATAAACATATATTATGGTATTTCAGTTGCAGGGTTAGGAGTTTATGTTTAGATCCAACCAAGTTGAGGATGAAGTGATTCAAAATCTGTCAAGTTGTTCCTTTTTCCAGGAAAAGAAAAGAAAAGCTGCTTCTAATGAAATCCAGTCCCATTGAATCTTACCCATTCATGTTACACTTAATTTTAAAAGCCATGCTCCAATACCTAGAAAAATAGTTTATAATTCAGACAAAATATTTAAATGAAGATTTCTTTATATATTTCACTCTCAAACATATAATTTCCTGTCCAAATGTCTCAATATTTCAACAAAAAACTTGCCATAAAATTCAAATTACCAAGAACTCAGGACACAGGGACTATGTTTATGCCAGCAAATTACACAGTGCCAGGGAATGTTTCCAAGTACTAGTAACTGATCATCATATTAAAATCGTATTACATCACTGAAACAGTCTTTGAAACTGTTTGACCCAAGTTAACTAATACTGTGCTGAAGAATACTCAGACACAGTCCAGGAGTTAGCAAAGGCTAGGAGTCAGCTTGGATGTTTCTAATGGACAATTTGGATATGACCACCCTGCTCAGAAAGGTACAACTCTTCAAGGGTAGGAGCACTGACCACTCTGGTGCCAGCTGGCCTCAGCACAAAGAACAGTCCAAGGCACAGCTTGTCTACTACACAGGCACAGCCAAGGAATATAAACCAGCTAAGCAGTGATGAATGCAGTCTTATCTCACCCCTGCTAAGGGGTCAGAGTACTCTTGAGTAATTTTTCATGTTCAGCACACTACTCCTGGTAGCCTTACAGAACGATTACCAGTGCTTTGCAGAAAGTAGGAGTTCTTTGCAGAAACCAAAAAGAAAACAGATTATGGAATTACAGAATGTGATGGAATCCTTAATATAACTACAGTCGATTAAATAGGAGAAATTTACACTACTTTGGCACAGAGCACCACACATTTAGTTTCTGCAGGATCCATAATTCAGGTTTATCAAAGAAGCAGAAAGTGCACCAAGCACACATGGCTTCTGAAGCAGCCCAGCATGAAGTCCCAGCTCAGCAATCAGCATTGCAGACCAAAAGGCTTTCCTTTCCTCCTCTTTTTATCTCCTCAACTCCAGCACTTGGATTCAAGGAAAAAGAAATAGATGAGGAAAGGAAGAACAAAACCACAACCCCCAGCCCGCAAACAGATAACATAACCCAGCTCTCTGAAGCAGACATGGAGTGTGGTATCTTTTGGTTAGGGTCCTGTCTCATTACCCAGTAATTAGCACTCCTGCCTCTACCATAATGTGGATCTGCACTACAAAGAATGCCTGCAAATTTTAAAGGACCCAGCTGTTTCATAGGGTAAGAGCACAAACAGGCAAAGTTAGAAGTAGCAAAAGAAAATCTGCACAGGCATGCGCAATGGGAGAAGAGAAGATTACCTAGACAAAGGAGTCACAACAAAGCCACACTGTTCAGTGTTACTGTCAACAAACACCATTCCCATCGGGGCATACTGCTGCTGGTTAGGTCCTGAGGTGGACTTCATCTGTCCTACACTCTCCTAGTTCTTGCAAAGACGTGACTGTATAAATTACCTTTCCAGGTGCTGTGGTGGCAAACAAAACTAACAGCAGGCATGCAAATACTATTTTCAGAAACAGTGTATTTTTAAGAAAAAAATCAGCTCAAGATGGGGTGAGGAATTTGCTGAGGAAGGAATAAATGACATTTCAAGTTGATGTTAATGAAAAATCAATTATTTTTACTTTTTACCCTTTAATTGCTCCTTGTATAAGAGCTATATAAAAGTAAAAATTTGTCTGAAAGATTGCATTTTCAGTTTAGTAAGGGATAAAAAAATTAGGCTGTGAATTAATTGGGAGTTGAAACAGAACCCTACTTTGAATTAAAACTGTCCAGATAAGAAAAAACCAAAAAATGGCAATAAATTATTCTTTATTAGAACAGAGAGTAGTTAATAGTGAAAAGCCAGAGGGCTGGATAGTTACACTGCTATTGTTAGAACATACTCTTTAATGATCTAGAAGATTAATTAGACACAGCAAAATTGGCTCACCAATTATTTAAGATGGAAGGATTTTGATGCATTTCAGCAGAATGTAAATAAACAAAAGCAGGAAAACTCATAGGCAGGTTAGAATTAATACAATTAATAACTTTCATGGTGGTACAAGTCATGATAAACCAAATAGGTTTTGCACAGGTTCTGTGTGGTTCCCCGAAAAAAGTCAAGAACTGACTCAGAAAGCACCATGAGAGCATCCGCTCGGTGCCTAGCAACAGTTTGGAAAGCTGAGAAAATGTTTAGTCACATTCATACAACAGGATACGGAAGGAGGACACAGAATTTAAAATTTGCGTCTCCGGTAAAACACTGAATTTGGTTAATGTCCTTAAAAGAAACCTTTCAGGGGAAAGTAATAATGCTAAAAGCATACAAGCAGCATATGAAGGACTGGGATTTTCTGATGATTCTCACATGCAAGACCCTTTCTACTTATCAATGTAGCAAGTCTTCCCAGAACCATGTCCTCCTTTCCTGGGACCCTGCCTTTCCCAGAGCTGTGCGAGAACAAATCTTTGTATCCAGCAAGTATTATAAAAGGATAGCGTTTTCTCTATGAAAGAACTAGGTTTTTTCTCTCATGAGTATGTTCAAGATAAAAAAAAGCTCCCTGGAGGCATACAACTCTTCGAGTGAGCTTCCTCTGGCGGAAACTGTAGGGTCTACCAGAACCCCTTCATTATGATGAAGGAAGAAAGCGGGGTCACAAAGGCTTAACATCACCCAAGGAACTTCAAAGGACAGTTCTGATACTCAACACCACAGTCCATGGGGAGACTGCAAGCAAAATAACACAGGAGAAACTCCATGACAGGATAGGATTCCCACTGTCAAGCTGTCTCCTTATCCTATCTTTTATGACTGCAGGCACCACTCACAAACTTCAAGCTGATGGATTACATCCTAAATGGGGTCAAAAGAAGCACAGAACAATTAGTGGTATTAGTGTGGCACTGCCCTCTGAGCCACTAATCTTAGAGCAGCGGCAACACTCAAGAATATTGAAAACAACACACATTTCAAATCCCTCCTGTATATAATCAAATTCTGAAATCCACTAATACGAGATATAAGTAAACTAAATAGTTACGCAAAATTATAAAGAAGACTTGATATTTACATCAATTGAAATAGCATTCATAGTTGTATTTGCCTGATTAGAGTCACAAGGACATTAATTCTCATCCTGAAAAACAGAGCTGATTGCCAGCTGGGATTATGAAAGAATTCCATCTCTTTCCTTTGCCTCACAGCCTACCAGAGTACATCTGGTGGGTACTGATTATCTTTCTAGAAAACATTATAAGAAAGAATAATTTCATTTATTATCACTGGAGAAGTCCAACTGGTTGAGCCAGTGATCTTCCAATTATGGTATGATGACCCTGCTGGATAATCCAATACTCCAAACGATGGATAAAATACTCGTAGATGCTTATACTTTTGTTCTTCTTTCACCTCCTCTCAGCCTCACCTAGAACAGTTCAAAAGGCAAAAGCCATGTCCTCATTTTCACAAATTCTTTACTGTGTCAGCTACAGACAGTCTGGATACATTTTTCCTAGTAGAAAAATTGCAAAAATCTATTCTAGGTCAACGACTTCCACTGTCAGTATCATTCAAAGCATTCAGAAGGCTCAAAGGAGAAAAAGAAATCACTAAGTATTGGTATTAATGCAAGCACTCTGAAGAGGTATTGACTGCATTTATTGCAAAGAATTAAGAAGTGGCTTTAATGTCATTCTATTCATGAATGTCCTTTCTTTACAACTGATCTCACATAATAAACCCTGCTATAAAAACCAGCATGCACTTTGACTAGATTAAGGACAAAAAGACTTCAGATATGTAATACTGTGGGGGATATAAATACGAAGTAATGCCAGTGAAAGGCACTCAAATCACTGTGTGTACAGGACACCAGGCAGAAGAAAGGCACAGATTTTTTATGCTATGATCACAAAGATAACTATGCTTATTAAAGCCCCATCAAGCTGACACTACTGAACAGCAGATATGCGAGTAAGTGTGAATGCCTCATGTGAAGGAAGGATTTGTGAAGTTGCCTTGCCTTGGATCAGGTGAGGTGTGCTTGTACACTGCCTACACACTGGCAGCTCAGCTGGGACATGCCTCGCAGGAACGGCAAGAGGGGGTTATAAAGCAGCAACCTCTTCCACCGCTCCTGCCTCCTGCAGTGACACGGATCATTAACAGCAGCTGCCATGGAATGGCGCACTCAAAGGGCAGGAGCACTGCTCTCTGCACTGCCAACAGGCAGGAGCTGATAGCTGGGGGCAAGAAAGGGATTTTGCCCCAGCAGACCCTCCCACGTTGTCCCTAATGTTCTGGAGCAGATCAAGCGCAGGTGTTGTCACTGTCTGCCGAAGAGGGTGGGGATGAGGGATTCTCCATCCTAGCTCTAACACAGGAGGAAAGAGGATCTGCCAGAAACCAATTGTTCTCTCCACAAAACAAGCAGCAGGCAGGGCACTTTGGCCACATATCAAAAGAAAAACAGTCAGCAAGTTAAAAATACCTTATTTTCTTTCACATCTAAATTCATCAATATTAGCTCTTACTTTCCTTACAAGCAAATATTTAAACCTGCATTGAAGCCAAAACATCAAGCATCCTGAAATATCTATCTCCAAAAAACAGCCTTCTGGAACCATTTTTCATTTTTTGTAACTAAAACCAATGTAGAGCATCACGCAACAAAACTGTCCAGGACTGGACCAGAACCTAAGCAGGAGCCTGTGCCACACAAGGCTTGGCCACCTTGTCAAGTCTCACTCCCAGCCTACCACAAACCAGAGAAAAATAATGCATTTCTGAGCTGGCTTGCATAAAGCAGAAAGTAGTCTTTCCGAGCATTTTTTTCCATTAAGTTTAAAATGAAACAAAAAATTGAGGAAGTTGAACCAAATTCTATCCACTTCTTTCCTCTAATTAGAAATACACATTAGTAAGATACTGCTAACCACACAGTATGCTTTTAATGTATACATTATTAATATTCTAGTATTATTTTATATTGTAACTCATACAGTATTTAAAATTTATTATTAACTGAGTATTATTTTATGATTTTTTTTTTGTCTACTTTTGATACTAACACACTGGGTCATTTTTTCCATGAAAACTCAGTATCCTAACCTTATAAGGAAAAATGTAGAAACTCAAACATCTTTCTTTGATAAATGCTACCTGTCAGAAGCCAATGATCCTAGTGCACAGGATACACAGTACACTTGACAATGTGAACTCAACAACAATAAAGAAATACTTTTTTCAGTCCCCTATTTTGTGACAAGGGTCTAAATTGCAACCAGTCTCACTGTAATTTATTTCCTGAAAAAGACTGTGGGAGTTCTGTGTGAAAATAGTTTTATGTTTCTTCCTTCCTCCATTACTCTCCCATGGAAGCAAGTATTCTATTCTATAACTTAAGCAGTAATAATTACACAAACTAAGCCGATTATAAATGTATATAATACATATGTTTTATGCGAGTGCTTTCCTTTTTCCTTTCCTTTTGAACTAGAACATCAAACACAAAATATACATAACATTTGCTTTGTGTACACAGGAACACATTATTCTCTGCCATAAGGATTTTATGTTTGAAGGTTCCAATTGCAGAAAACCTAATAAAGTATATACTCGTTTTCATGGTTAAGTCAGTAGGAACACTCACAGCATGTGTGAGTCTTTGCAGAAATAGTAATGGTGTAACTTCAACTGTAAATGTTACACAAAAATATACTCACCTGTAATTACACTACAGTTTCTAATAATTTTTTTCCTTAAATAACCTCTTTCAAATAAAAGATTGATCAACCACCCCCAAGATTCTTTGCAGAATCCACATCCCAGCATTATTCCTCAGTGTTTTGCAGGATCAGCTATAGACTTATAGTGGAAATGTGCCTACCAACATATACCACCACCATCTGAGGGGGTCTGCATATATTACCACCTATAGTTTAGTCATGGTTCAAAAGAAGTCAGCTCTGAACTCATTAATTAAGGGATTCAGTCACATTCCCTGGAGAAGATTTTGAAAGAGAATCAAAAGGTGACTACAGAATGGCTGCTGCTTTTACAATATGCCAAAGACATTTTTGGATTTGTTTTGTAGAGTTGAATCTTTACTGAAATTAACAAGCTATTGAAAAACTTTGTGACTGCACAGGGTTTTGAATGGCAAACCAGTTCATTTCTAGGGAAATAATGTTCTTATTAATGACATTTTACAGCTTTGCACTTACTTTAGTTCAGAAGCTTACTTGCAGTATATGTAATATTTTCTAGTCTGTTCATTATTTTATGGATTTTTACAGGGACACCTTTCACTTAACCACAGTATAGGAGTAGAGAGAAACCCACAGATGGTGCTGGGAGCTCAATTAATTAATACTGGGATCTTACTTCCTCACTTTGGTAGCTGTTTTCACTACTGCATCCAATACTCTCCTCTCCTCTCCTCTGTGCTGAGATGGCATCTGAGGCACCAGAGTGCTCATCTCCTGCTCCAGCCCTGAAGCACGAACGTGGCCAGTGCCCCCACGGGAGGAGCAGGGAGGTGATCAGTGGCAGCAGTTTCCATCTGACCAACACCCATGACCTTCATCATTCCAAGCAGTACAAACACCTTGAAGTCCATGCATATCTAGACTTGTGATCGAGAGCATAGTCATCATCTATCTGCAACTTCAGCTTGCCTTGGTGGTCATATGTTAAAAATCTAAGCCAAAGCAAAACTTTAATACTATATTTGATCCCTCTCTAGGGAATAAAGAAGAAAAGACACAAAGAGGCCAAAACCCCCTGATTCTTCCTGGACATACTGAAAGTCCTGTGAAGGAAGCCAGGTAATCTTAAGTATTAAATTACAATTTCTTTTTTCCTTCTAAAATACTCACCTGACTTTCTCTTTGGTGTTTCTAAGAACAGTTGCAGCAAAATTTTGTGTAACACCAACCAGACTGATGCCATCAACTTCCACAATTTGGTCATTCACTTGGATCCTTTCAGGGGAAAAACACAAATGCATAAATAATTGTATGAATTCTTGTGAATTTTCAGCAAAACTTAGCATAGAGAGATCTTTCTAGTGTGACTTTAACCAAAAGCTCAGTCATAAAATGATTGAGGTAAATATGAAAAAGAAATCATTCCTTGCACACAGACATCTCATAAATCCAGCTTCAAAGTTACCATAACATTTAATATCATCAATTAATTATCAAGTCCCTTTCCTTGTCTAGAAATACAGCAACACAAACTCTTGAATTTGTCATATGAATTAAATTAAATGAGATACTTGAACAGCTCTTACATCATTCTTTCCTAAGCCAATCTTGAAAAACAGCATAAGACATAGCTCTGGCATTTCATGCTAATGGAAAAAAAATGTAGTATTTAACTAAAACAACCTGCTCATCTGTGGAGAAAAGAACTTATGTATCCAACCCAATTGTGACATACTCTCTTAAGATATTTCATCTAACTTGTTCCAAAAAGATGAATTCCCAGTGTAAGTGTGATCTTGATGCACACAATCATAAGACCATGGACTGTTGTAATGAGGACTCTCTTTTTGAAACCAAACACCTATTTACAGCTGATATACTTTTTAATGCAGAAGTTAAGGCAGAATGAAAGCCATGCTGCTTTTACCTAAAGCAAGCACTGCTACAAAATCCTACTACAAAGTCACTGCTACAAAGTCCAGCAGGCACTGGACTCATCTGGATTACGAACCCCTGGAAGATGACTGCTATACTATTCTTTAGAAATGCACGATCTCTAATAGTTTCAAAATAAAAACCAAACAAACATATTCAGAACTAGTAAAAGGGAGCAATTTTCAAGTACTTACATGAATTCTATTGATCCAAACTACACAGTTTACAAAGAAACAAAACCAAGAAACAGCTATGAAAAAGTCCTATTGAAATTGTATGAAAATACCTAAATTAATGTATTTAACATCTTAGCATATACTAGCGATAAGACTTCTTTTCAAAGAACAGAATGATGAAGTATGACTTGGAGCACTAATTTCTCTGTCAAGTCTGAGGAAATGCTTTGCAGTTTTACTTGTATCCAAGCAGTATCTTCTGTTCTTTGGATTCCAGTGATGAGTAAGAAATACAGTATTTATTCTTTGGCAGCGTCACACCACAGAATGTCACTGTGTTCTAGGCAGGATCTCCCTTGAAAAAGGCAGCCTATAAACTCCTATTTTGAAAATCATACCAGGCATTTTAGTCTCAGAATTTTATTTCAATTTTCACTGAAACATTTAAGAAATACAGCAATCATATTAATATTTATTTTCAGGTTTGTTTTTTTCTTTTTAGCAAACACAGGGACCAGTCAGATGGCCACAGGGGTTCCTAGAAAAGAACTTTTAAGAAGTTGGTGCCCACTGAGTGGGAAACTGTCACCCTCTTGGCTGAAAATGGTGGAAGAACAGATTCCTTTCAGATGACAACTTAGCTACAACACTGTACATCACTATGCAGTGGACTAGCAGTGTTCATACAGATACGCAGGTACAGTATTTCAGGTGATAAAACATCATCTTAGAGAACCTTTGCCTGCAACTTCGTAAGCAGCTCTATCTTGATTCAGTCTATTTGTCCTCTAGGAATATTTTGTATCTCCTTCTTTCTTGGTTGTATAGCTCCTAAATTAACTTCCAACTATTATTTTTATGGCCACTGTTCTCCAAAACTCTCTTGTATCTATATACACATATATTTTAATTATATATAAACATACATACATATCAACAAACAAAGGGCAGCCTTCCTGTTAGAGCCCACTCCAACAGGAGCTTCAGGCCTCCTCTGTCTCCCAATTCTAATTTCAAACACTAATGAAAAATTAGGCTCAGGTTGCCAAAGCCTGAATTATAGACATTTTACTGCTTTTATCACTAATAAAATTGGTAATTCTTCTGACAATTATTTTCTAATGCTCATGACTTTAAAATCTGCTTGCAGATTACAATGAAGTAACATCTACAGAAGTGACCAACTAAAGTTGAACAAATTATTTGCACAATTGCTCTGTATGATGAACTGAAAAATTTAATTTGTGCAGAGACAACTTCTAGAGTTCAAGTTAAGAACTATGTAATGTTTCAAAGATGCTTCTCCCAATGTTATCAAAATACTTTCAAAAGTAAATGACTCATTACCACAATAATTGGAAAGAAGCAGCCATGGATTGATTGATCTAGGAAAAGATTTTATTCTTCATATTCAGTCTAATGGCTGATTTAATATTTTTCACACTATTAATAACCTCTCCTAATACTTATCAACATGCTTGCCTTTGGATTCATCTTGAAGCACACTCCTTGGTTAAGTACTGGCACACAAAACCTTTAATATGACAACTAAATGCTACCTGTTTGTCTGCAGCAACATGAATTAAACCAGTGGTGTTAAATCACTGAAAAGCCCCTTTGTACAGATTTTGTATTTCAATGGGAGATGAGTACTTTATACCACAATTTCATGGGTCTTTCAATAAAACATAGAAGCTATCCTACAGATAGTGTAATGTTTTAAATTGTAGCATCAGAAGAACCTGGTTGCAGATTGCTATGCAATTATTGACAATATCTGATGTAACTGTTGAAACAGTTTTATTTTCTGGTAGGAGACTTTGTTTTGCTATCAGTATTAACGATTAACTAGGCTTTTCATAAAGATGAAGTTAAAAGGACCCTTTACAGTTGATGCACTTTATTATGCAGAACTATCTGGTCTTGACTGAGAGGATTATATATCCCTTTCCCAAGTCAGCGATCAGTCAGGCTCTCAAAGAGAAAATCAGAGTCCTATTTCTCAGCTGACTGAACATTCTGCCAGTTGAAAACCAGCACAAATATCAGAATGGTCAAAGAATGATATTATTTTTTCTCAAAGAATGATATTATTTTTCCTCAGCTGACAAGCTCCTTTCAGATGCCATCTAGGGAAATGAAAGAAGAGACTTGTGATGGAACATTAACTTCTGTAGCCCACTCAAACATGTGAATAATGAGAGGAAAAGAAATTACAGATCATAACAGAGCAGCAGTGAGTGACTGATTTTCAACCAGAGAATTTCAGAAATAATACCAGTCGTGAGCTTAATGCCTTCTGGCTGAGGTCAAGCATACCCTTCAGAAAAACATTTACTTAAATTTAAAATAATGGATAAAATCATGCCATCTTGAGGTGTCAGCTTCTTCATTTGCCTTTATAATTTTTAAGCCTATGATAAATCAGTACTTGGCCTTCAACTTGGTATCTTATTGCCAAGATCTGTAAAGATACCTCCAAACCCAATCTAGAATACGATATACTTCAGTAGTTTAAGAGCAATGTTACTAAACTTTGCAACCACCTGCCTTCTAGAGTCTTCTGTTTAAAATTTTGGGGGGATTTCCACAGGAGAGCTTTTTGCCTGGCTGAAAAGTTAGAGGTGTTCATCAACAAGGAACATTTTACTGCAATATATTTTTTAGAAGACAGCATCAAGGTCTTTTTCCTACTCTTATTTATAAACAATATTTTCATATTGTTTCTAACTAACATAACACATTAATGGTTAAAATCAGAAAAGGAGGATGCATATCAGTTGATTTAATTGCTTACATATTGGGGAAGTAATATTTTATGGGCATGAAGATTTACATAGTTATGCACTAGGACAAAATGACAAATTGTACGGGTTGGAAAATAATTAAGAATATTTTTCATTATTAAATGATTTCATAATAAAGTATTTTTCTGTCTCCTAATGAGAAGAGGTTGGCTTGATTGTGGCAGGTATTGTACAATACAGATTTGCCAGTGTTGTATAATACACAGATAACTTTGCCCCATATGATAGGAAATATTTTATGTTCAAAAGGAGTTATTTAGCTTGCACGTATCAAATAAGCAATTCTAGAAGCAAGCAGATTTTATATGAGCATTGTATAAGACTATACACACCAATCCACTCCTTTAGTGAGTACGATTTATAGTACAAAAAGCTTCCTATTCCAATTAATTAATGTACTTTCAGTGCTGTAGGTGTGAAAACTGAACTCTGGAACAGAAGACTATCCAAAGAAAGAAATATAAACTAACAGTCTGTGTTAGTGAACTTGAAAGGAGTGTATTTAGTAAAAGTTTAAACATTCAGATTCATTAATTATTTCCCTAATCACAGAATCATCAAGGTTGGAAAAGATCTTCAAGATCATCCAGCTCGGCCATCCACGTAGCAGCTCAATGACTCCTAAACCACATCCCAAGTGCCACATCCAGATGCCTCTTCAACACTTTCAGAGACAGTGACTCCACCACCACCTTTCTGGGCAACTTATTCCCACACCTTTCACTCTCAGTGAAAAAAAGTTCTAATATTTAATCTGAACCTCAGCTGACAAAACTTAAGGCCATTTTGTCTCACCCTTTCACTTAAAACATGTCAGAAGAGACCAACCTCCACCTGGCTACAACTTTCTTTCAGGTGGCTGAGAGTGGTATGGTCTTCCCTCAGCCTCCTTTTCTCCAGGTTAAACACATGCAGCTCCCTCAGCTGCTCCTCATAAGACTTGTGCTCCAGACCCTTCACCAGCTTTGTTTCCCTTCTCTGGACGCACTCCAGCACCCCAGTGTCTTTCTTGTAGTGAAAGGCCCAGAACAGGACACAGCACTTGAGGCGTGGCCTCACCAGTGCCAAGCACAGGGGGACAGTCACTGCCCTGGTCCTGCTGGACACACTATTGCTGATACAGGCCAGGACGCCTTTGGCTTTCCTGGCTACCTGGGCACACACTGGCTGATGTCCAGCTGCCTGCCAACAAGCACCCCAAGTCCTTTTTCTTGAGAGCTGAGCAGCTGTCAAGCTGCTGCTCCCCCAGCCTGTAGCACTGCCTGGGGTTCTTGTGACACAAGTGCAGGACCTGGCACTTTGCCTTACAGAACCTCATGCAGTTGTCCTCAGCCCATCGATCCAGTCTGTCATGATTTCTTTGTAAGGACATCAAACGTAGTGAGATCAAATCAAATGTTGAACAGAATTCTTTTTCTTAAGTATTGCCTATCCAAAGCTGGCTTGAAGCCAATAGAGCAGGTGGGAGCTCAACACCTTTAGAATCTAAACTACCTTAAAAAGTGACACAGAGTTTGGAATCACCAGCTTTACTCATGCTAAAGTATCTGGGTTCTCAGTAGTCACAAACACGTATCTTTGGCAAATTTGTTCTTCTTAAGCAGTTTAAACTCATGGTACCAATTTAGTGTCTTCTCATAACCACATCAGGTATTTGGACGTCACCAATGGAGTCTCTGAACTTTACAGCTTGGATTACCATGACATACATTAGCAAACAACTATTTCCTATGAAAATCATAATGTATAGTAAGTATTGCTAAGAAAATTTCCAAATACAAAGTCTAGTTTACCTGCCATCTCTTTCTGCTGTCCCACCCTCTGTTACTGTTTTGACAAATATTCCCAGTTTTTCAAGGCCTGCATCGGCTCCAACTCCCATTCCAATAATGCTTATGCCAAGTCCATCTTCATCTGTGAAAAAGGCAAGAGAAAGCAGAAACTTCTTACATTTGATCTGTACAGTTATTTGGTGGGTAAACATTTATGCTTTGGTTCCTCTTGGCTTTCTGTGTCAATAACACTAATATTATTTTGCATCCTTTTAAAAAACCTATTTGACTACCATTTTAATTACACACAAAAATTATTATCTGCAGCCTTATGAGGAGCTTAGGACAACATTCAAGATTTTTATTCCTCCAGTGAAGAATGAACGTATCACACCAAACACTGTGTGAAATCATGTTAGTGGAGTGTCACAAAACAATTCTCTTAAGAAGGTAAAATCTGCCCGTCTCTGGGCTGCTTCTTTAATTCCTCACTGAACAATTCCTGAAATCCAAAAAATCAAGGTGACTACAATAGATTCATGGAAATTCAAGATAGGTTCTGTAGGCATGTGTAGACTTCCTCGAACTTATAGGTCAGTGTCCCAGGAAGTGGAAATGGCAGACAGACACCATACCTTTTTCTAGTTCAACTGGGAAGAGCTCCAGCTTTTCCACACGCTTCTCAAGTTCATATTCAGCTGATGCAGCCACTGGGTCAACTTCATCATTTCTCCTGTCATAGTCTTCATTAGAATATGTATTGAAAACCTGTGGAAATAGATCAAAAATCATTCAGCTACCTACTCCAAAAAGACTTCCAAATTATTAAATTACCTACTGCTTTTGTCCTGTGATATTGTAAAGTTTGAAAAGGCTTTTAAAAGACAAATTTGTCCTGTTCATTTGAACTACAGGTTTTTAAATTTGTGCTTTTTCATTCAAGGAAGCACAACTATGGTTGCAGAAGTCAACTGAGTGCAAGTTTTTATCGTTTCTGATTATAAATTCAAAAGGTGATCTTTAATGTCTGTGTTGGTCTATGCATATAAATATCTAAAATACTTAATTTAATTCATAAAAATGCACTATTAATAAACATTAACAGAGTCAAATACATTGAAATTATAATCTGTATAGTGTTTCTGTATTAAGTCTTTAGTCCTTATCAAGTTCCAGTTCACATTCATCCACACAAAGCTAGACCTGAAGATTACTAATCTACATTTACATCATTATTAGAGATATCATTAGAGACTATGCTCCATATTATGTATTAGCTTTTTTAAAACAGCCACATACACAGCCATGGGTATTTTTTTAAACTAACGTGGTTTACAGGTTTATTTCGTCTCTAAAGCAATTATTTACAGTGACTGAATTAACCTTATTATTTTATTTATGCTACTTACTATCATACTTTCAGCATGGCCTTTATTCAGTGATTATACAGACCTTCAGAAACATTAGTCAGGAAAAGCATATTTTCATATTTTAGAGATCAGAGTTTGCCAGCCTAATTCATTTAACTGCCTGCACTTGGCAGTAAGGAAAGACTATGTGTTATTATTAGTGGTAATACTTTTACCGAGCTTCAAACCCATGGACATACCATATTCATCACTTCAAATAAAGGAAAACAATTTTCCACATTTCCTCTTCCTCTTTTACAGACAGCCTACAGAAGCCACCATTGCATAGCCATATTTTTCTTTATCGCTGTTCCTCTTACAACATAAAACACTGCACCCCACTACACAGCTACACAAATATTCTGAAGGTCTCCAGCAGCCTGCTCTTTTACAGCCCTGCTTGGAGGCTCTGTCATGACGTCCCTGGATGGAGCCCACATGCCAGCTGGCTGCCCAGTGCAGTGACAGCAGCTGGTTCATTGCCACCTGAGGTTTCACCTGCCCGAAAAGCTGTTAGTACACATTCATTTCTTTTAAATAGTAAACATATTACAGTTGAAATACAAAAATACTTCTAAATACTATTCTAAGTCCATTAACTATGTTATGGCTACCACAAAGCTACCAAAAAGCCCTCTCAGCTTTATACAAAGTAGTGGTTGAAACAGAAAAGACAGTAGTCAGTCAGTGGGAACATTAACTCTTGTATTTCAAACGAATGTGAAACAATTAATTTCTTCTTTCAAGAAGACTGAGATGATAAATGTTTTACAAGAATTCACAAACCTATCTCACATCAATTTTTAGTCATTATGATGCAAGAAAAAGGCTGCTTTAACTAAATTATGCTCTAGAAAGCCTCCATAAATACATGCAAAGCCTAAGTAAAATAAGACACATACTAAATGCAGTCCAGTGCTGCTGAACTTTTTCTGCTGCTGTAGTATCTGTAAGACTGGAAAAAAAAACCCACTGATGCAGAAACAAGTAATAAGGAGAGATACAAATAGAGGCCACCATTTCTAGCCTGACCAAAGAACAGACAAAACCAACTGGAAGAGCCTTCCCAACAGCAATGAAAAAGTGGTACAACCTCCCTGGCAGCTTCCTTTCTCTATGGTTTGCTGTCAAAGGCAGCAGTTTTTACCCACTCTACAGCTATGGGTTCCATGTTCAAGCCCAACCTCATTCACGCTGACATCAACCAAAATAAGAATCAATCAATAGAGTGAGAGCCAACTTAAACATTGCTGAGCTAAGGTTCGACCGCAAACCTTTAGCTTTGAAATGCAGCAGGCATGCAAGCAAGTACAGGTTAAAAACAACAGTTGTGAATTTAGCTTGAATCATCTCATTTATTAACATGCTGAGAGAGACCCACACCTCATATGTGAACAGAGATGAATTGCATCAAGGTAAAGGGGGATACTACTTGCTGGAAACAAAGAACAGCTGAGAGAGAGGTATAGGGGAGAATTATGTCATAAAATGAGCATATTTATTTCTGGATTTCTTTTCATCATGTTAATTGGCACCATTCTTTTCCTTGTGTCCAGTGAATGGCATGAGAATATTGTGGAAGCAGTTTTAGATTTGTTGAAAAATGACTGGTTATGCTTCAGGATAACTTTCTTTGAAAGCATCAAATTACATACTGAATCCGGGTTTGGGTTTATCTTTCTTGAATTGGATTAGACAGAAGAGATGGCTTCTTGGATTGTCCTCACTGTTTTGGAATATTTTGATGATCCCACTAAAAGGGAACTAAAGATACTGCTGGTCATGAAAAGTTACCGTCATGTCTCCAAATACATCACACCACTCTTATCTAGTACCTCACCAAAGCATTCACTCTGAGACTGTAGATCACTGATTGTATAAAGCTCTCATGTTTCCTACCTGGCATCAATTCACTGTCTTTTGTACACTGGTCATACAATTTTGCCCACTGCCTTCCACAAGACAGTTGTCTACCCCTGACTAGGGGAAGAAGAAGAAGGATATTCTGGTATGTCATTTATCTCATTTTGTACAATCACATTTTATAGTTGACAGATTCCGTTAAATGAGTCTCTGGGTGTTAAACTGAAGAAAAGAAAATATGTGCCTGGAAATTTTCTTTCTTTGTGAAACAGTCTAACCACCAGAGTAATGAACTGCTTGCTCAGTACAGTCATGAGAACTGTCACTCAAGATTTTACTGCACTAAAAATAAGATAAACATTTATAACTTCTTCCTCAAAGTATGGTTAACTTGATTTAAGTAGAACTATTTCACCACGTCTGTTGCTGTTGTGTTTCCCAGAGTGTGCGTGGGATTTCAGACGCATGGGAATTCTCCCATTCCCCGTCATTTGACAGCTCTGGTTCTACTGCCGCTCTGGCCAAGTACCCAGTACAGTAAATCACAGAATCAATCACAGAATATGCTGAGTTGGAAGAGACCCACAAGGGTCATCGAGTCCAGCTCTGGGTCCTGTACAGGACCACCCCCAATAGACACATCATAAGCCATTACTTAAAGCAAGCTCTTTTTCATGAAAATACAGTATAATATCTTAATCTCTGATTTTACCACTACAAGTATTTAGAAAAAAAGATAAGTTTCCATAGAATCCACTTGTGACATTTTCTAGGACTTAGAACAGCACTCATAGAAACAAAAAGCCAACAGTGGTGACATGTTGAAACAAACCCTGAAGAACTGCTGTTAACAGAATGTACTCCTGTGTTCTCTGAAGTGACAGAAAAAGCGGTCATCAGTGATTCATCCAGCACCAATATAGTAACAAACTTTAATATCAAAGAAGGAGGTATAATTGTTAGGCACCCTGGGTGGCATCCCCAAGGAAATCATACATACGCACATACGACCATTTGCTTCTCTTTGGTAAAGCACAAGCTAGAGAAGACATGTCACTAACTATAAAAATATGTTGCTGACTCATTCAGAAAAAACCCTACATTTTTGCTTTACCTTTATTTTACCTTTAGGAGTAAGATCAGAAGGACGAAAATGGATTATTCTTGAAAAAAGGCAAAGTTGCGTAAGTTGGGGACATTTTTCCGTAGCTCTTAACTACCAATAATTTACAGGCTTTAGCTAACAGTAACCAGTAGGTAGTGACAAGGGGTTTTTTATATTTTTAAGCAAGTCAGAATGGAGATAACTCTAAAGAATCACATGGGCTATCCTCCCCATGGGCTAACCAGCTTGGTGCTACATAAACCACAATATTAGTGTTGCATACAATAAACTGTGCAACAAAAAAGTTGTCTTATCTGATGTAAGGCTGAAAGAATTGGGGTTGTTCAGCCTGGAAAAGGGAAGGCTTAGGGGTGACCTAACCGTGGCCTCCAGCACCTGTGAGAAAGATGGAGAGAGACTATTTACAACAGCATGTAGTGACAGGACAAGGGGGAAGAGATTCAATCTGAAAGGGAATAGATTTAGATTATCTATTATGAAGCACTGAGGACAACCTTTCTGGCTGTGCTGAAGAAGGCAAATGAGGAAAAGAAATCACAATTTGACCATTACCTTCCGCTTTAAAATCTTTCTACAGCATAACTTCAGGGAGGAGAGGAAGTTCTGGCAATGTCTGAAATTGGTGACTATTTTTTAAAAGAGCTCTTTCTCTGCAAAGTGGTTGCTTTGTCACAGTCAAAGGCAGTGAGTCAGTGAGGAGGCTTCCTCCAGCTTTCCTGGCTTCATGCTCCCCTAAAGCCTGCGTGGGCATCAGCCGTCACTAACGCTTCAGCACGGAAGCATCCAGGAGACAAATCTTCCCAAGAAGCAATTGCAGGAATGAGACACAGATGGGAATTAGACATCAGCAATATTGAAAGAAACTGAATGTATAACATCAAATCTGTGCCTGGGGTTTTCCCTCAGAAAGCTCTGTAGGAGAAAGATCTGTTTTAAGTGTCCTGAAACTCTGGCAAAGAGACCTGCACAGCAGATTCATGCTTCTAAAACCTAAAAGTATCTGGGCCTTAGATGTCTCCATTCCAGAGAGACCTCTTCAGACATATCACAAGCCTGCAGTGACACACAGACAAACTGTTGAATTTGTTGAGGCGAACTGGAAAATATTGTCTCTATGTACTCTTGTTTTAGACAACTGGCACAAGTTATCAAGTTTTCTACCTGTTGGAATATCATGAAGACCATTTCTAGTAGAAAACCGCAGTGTCACTGTCCTGCAGCAGTGCCAACACATCTCAGTTTGGATCCATACATCTCGGTGCACTACAGCATGTCCTCCTAAACCCAAACCGTGCCACAGCGGCATTTCCTGGTGGGACACAAGCATTAAAATGCATAGGCTAACCACATGCATTCATTAGGCCTGTGACATGAGGGTGTGTTTGCTTCATGATGTAAGTAGTTAAAGAACCAGGCAGATTCCTCTGTTAGGCTTCTTTCACTGAATTTAGTATCTTAAATTTTATACACTGCAGCTTTGGGCCAAAACACGGAACCAAAATTGCCTAGGTGGTACAACACACGGATCATCTCCCCTCTTCCTGCTACTTTGCTCCCTTGCCATGTGAAATTTTTAAAACACCTATTTTCATTAAGTATGAGTGATGAGTTACAATTCCATTAGGTTTCTTCTTTCTTCTCACTTTTTTATGTCATAACCATTAATAAAAATGGGAAATGGCAATACTGTCCTGTTTTATATTAATGGTACAGGCTAAATAATTTTCACTGAATTCTCTTCGATGAGTTTTGCAGACCTGGGTCTAAATCTTCTCTGATAGTGGGTTAGTTTTTCTAATGCAGCAGCTTGGATGCAGCAGTGTAATGGGAGGTACAAATGACTAGTGAGGTGGCTTCCCTGAGTCTTACTGATCATATAAGAATCCCAAGGCAACTTTTTAAGTGTTGTGTACTTCACAGGTACACGTCATAAATAAGTCATCCCTTTGCCTGACCTTGCCTCTTTTTGTTTTAACTCTATTTTGCATTACTGTAAATTACTGACATGAATGTACTTTGCAACTGCTACTGTCTATTTTTGGTCATTTATCTACTATTTAGATAGAGAGAATAAAAATCATGAAGAAAAAAAGCTTTGTGTTTTTCAGTACAGTAGCTTGACAATTGCAGGGAAAAGAGCCAAGAGACAAGCTCCACCATCCTGCATTCCCATAAAGCTCAGGGTTCCTCAGAAAGTCCCTCCTGCCAGTCTTTCACTGATCCTGGAGAGATTATAGGTACGGGTACAGCAATTTAACACCTTACTATTCACAGAAGTGTGGTACTGACCTGCAAACCTGAATGTCTTTAGCTGACTTTTCCTGCTTCAGGGAAAAGTAAAAACATTTGCCTACACCTTGAGAATGTCTCCATCCAGCAGAAAAAAGAAGCAGTTGCAACAAAAGCACTCCAAAAGCCATGCTATATGAAAAAAAACTATGAAAATATGAACAAAAATATTTAAGAAGAACATGAATTTCCAATATGACAGCAGATACATTTTATCACTCTTTCAGCAATTCCTTCTATTGCCAGGGTAACAAAGTAGCATGCTGAAGAATTCATTGTATCTTTGAGCATCGAAATAAGCATGCAAAGCAGAATGTTTGAAGTGAGCAGAGTTTGACAAATTAATTATAATACAGTAGAGGTTCAAGTCTGGACTCTGGTGTCCAAACAAATTTAAACAGATAGGAGAGCATGAAGCAAAGTTCCACTTTCTGTCCCTAGACATTTATTCCTGAGTCTGCTGCAGTACTTCATCCAGATCCTTGCACTGCTGCCAATCTACATCCTAGCTGATGGCGCCATTTTTCTTCTGCCTTTAAGTGTGACACAGGAGCTAGCCAAGAGTAAATGCTGCTTCTGGTACCAATTAGTACAGACTGCCATACAGTAGCAAAGTCACCATGAATCAAGAAATCAGTGTTTCTTCTCCCAGCAATCTCACTCTCCCTCAGCCTACAAGACAAGAGGTCTAAATGCAGAGTAAAAATGCTACAAATGTTTTCAGAGGCAAACACTTGAAACAAAATATTGGCTATGCATAAAATATTCTATTTAAAATAAATCTCAGCAGGGATAAATTGTGTAACCTGCATATTCACTAAAATGACTCTACAAAAAAATTCATAAGCAATTCCTTTTATTAATTTACAGATGCTACAACTGTTAAGAAAATAATTCAAAGGAAAAGAAGGACACAAAAAAGGAATCACAGGTATTAATTTAGAACATTTGCTGAGTAAACTATACAGAGATAATTAATCTGACCTGAGTTTTATCGTGAAATTATAATATTTTATAAACTGAACAAAAATTATTACAATTCTCTTATATACATTTATGTAAAAAAAATTTAATGTACTATAAAGAGTACACATTGATATCTATATTTTTACTTAAAGGAGAGAAAAAAGCAGAGGTGGAAGAAAAGAGCTAAGCGGAAACAGTCTGCCTTGGTGTCTGATTTTCTCAGTATTATATCATCAATACAAATCCTATTGGGCTTTTTAAGGGTGCAAACTTGCAACTTTCCCAAAGGTATTTTTTGACTCTCTCACATACCTTGCCTCATTCCTAGGAGCTACAGCATTTAGTACTAACTGTCCACCTTACTAATACTCCTGCAGACACAGCAAAGGCTGCGTGGGCGAGGGAGAAGGATCTACAGTGACAGAAACCAGATTACATGCCTCAGACCAAGGCACAAAAAGCATTGTACTTCCGCACCAGACCACAGCAGGAGCCTTTCTGAATCTGTAAAGATGTCCCACCATCACTTTTCACAATAATTAAGTTCTTATAAAAATCTCAAATCAAGAGATGCCTGGATTTTTCTTTTAATGAGAAGTTCTTAATGAATTCTTTAACTGATATGTGATTACTAAATTTAGTGCTCATGGTCTTAAGATGAGTGTGGGAAATTCTATTATATTCTATTAAGAAAAACTCAGGAGATGTAATAAACTCTTCTTTGCATATATACTATTCATTACATAAGTACATGGTTTATGAGTTGAATAGCTAAGTATGACATTCAGTATTAGACAGTCTTCTTTACAGGATAAACATATTCCCACAGTTTCAGGTGGCACATGTTACAGAGGGTATCTATTCAGTTTCTAGTACAAGCAGGTATTCTTCTACAGTAACAAAAATGCTTATGATCCTCTGGAATCTAAAGCCTTTAGTAGCCTATTGCTACATTCACATTAACATCACCATGCAGTGATATAAAAGAGACCCATTAGTGGGGTGTTGCATTAATTTGGTAGGAGTGATGCAGCCATGCAGTCTGTTAATGCCATTGCTTGTATATAAAAATGGACAAACAGGCAGAGTGTAAGAGGATTAATGGAAAAGCTTCTGTAACACAGCTAAAGGTTTGCTGTATTTTGTAAACATCTTTCAAATGGAAAGTGCAATGCCACGTTCTCAGTGCCAGACCACTGCTCAATTACTTCAATTGTAGACTTACCAATTCCTTAATTGCACCTGCAGGCAGAATTCATTTTGGCTGACTGCATTTTTTCTAATGATAGTTTCAGATTCGCACTGTTTAGTACAATGAATTGCATCCTAGTAAGATGTAAAACTGCCCAGAGTAAGCAAAAGAATGTTTATCCATTAAGTATTCATACCAAGTGTATTGCATTACAGTTAATCACACCAATGCTTCAAAAATGAGACAGTCTGTATTTCCAGAGGAATTCAGCCTTCCTAATGCTTCCTAATATGGTACTTGGGGTAACAGACTCTAACACAAGCCAAGAACAGGCGTTCCCAGGTCTGACAGCATAACTGGTTCAAACACACCAGCTCTAAGTGTAATTTAAAATATGGTATTAATGCAGCAAGAAACAGAAGGTTACAAATGTGCACACAAAGTATATCCAAATGAATAGACACAGAGAAAGATGGATCACGGGGATAAACTGGTATTAATGAATAATGCTAGCTTGAGATGAGACTACAGTAATAATGCCACAAAGTGGGAATTCAAGATAAATACATTTAAAGTGACTCAATTCAACAGTATTTTTGGACATTTTTCAATTTCAACATTTGCTATGACATCAGGCACAAAGATAGTACCCCCTTGATAACAACAGCAAAATTGTCATCCCTTCATCAACCCCAAGGGGAGTTTCTATTACAACTGGTTTTCACTCTACCCCGTGTACTGTGGAAAAATTAAATGAGCAGAGAAACTACAGTGAATTTTGCTCAGCTGAAAAGTTTACACAATTCTACTCTTTGTGCCCAAATTTACTGCATAAATTCAAATTTACTACAGACGTTTTCTATACACAAATCTGTGATGGATTTGAAATTCTGGAGAACCAAATGCGAAGTGTAGCACCCAGTGCTTTGGGAAATCGGGAGGATGCACTTATGCATGTGCATTTTGGGATTGGGGGTTCTTTTAAAGAGTTTTGGTCTATTTTTTCCCCACAGGAACACCTTGCTTTACCGTTCTGGGATTGACAAAACATCTCTCTGTGCATGTCCTTAATAGTCCCTACACACTGCACTTGGGCAGAGTGGCAGGTAGGGCACCATGTCCACAGACCTCTGGTTTTGGATACAAAGACAGACACCACATTAAATGTGAGCTCAATGCTGCTCCTGTCACATGCCAGCAGAGGAGATGGCTGTGGAAGCTGGCAAACTCCCAGACCTTTGGAGCTGACTTGAGTCCTCTGAGTTTTCTGTTTTCCAGACGCAACTTCTTGACCTGCTTCAGACAGAAAGTGAAGCTTGCGACAAACATTTCACCTTTGTGAGGGAAACTAAAATATGGGGCGTAGCCTTCTGTCCAGATTTGCTCAAGCAGAGGAGGGAAAGTGCTGCTTATCCTGTGCTGTGACACAGGAGTATAAAAGCTACAGAAGAACCTCTGTGTATGGTGTGCCAATGCAGGGAACAGGGCAGAGGCATCTCTGAGTTCAGTTACTCCAGCAGCTGAAGTGCGCAGCACACAGCTGGTATCGCTGTCACTCACAGTAACTGTATTTTGGCTACAAACAGCTGCACACATCTTCTAAAAGCAAAGCAGACACCACTTAGCGGAAGCTGGACATACTCCAGATAACAGATTAAAATGGGTGTAATCTCTGTATGACAGGCTATAAAGCCAATACAGTAAGTCTTTCAGTTATTTTTAGCATGATTTTAATGGATACCCCATTCTAGTATAATGAATGAAGAGAAAATACCCAATATCTCTACAAAATCCTACATTTAAATATTTTTAAGTCAGCTAGTCTTCATTGTCTAAGGAAACTGGCAAGGTTGTGACTCTCGCCTAAAATAAGTGCTATGAATGAACAACCAGAGGAAGACAGCAAACTAATCTTACAAAACTTTGCTGGAATATATTTACACATACAATCTTAGCTATTTTTATGAATCCTTAAATAAATAAAAATGTACAAACTCAAGTTTTTTAGAAGCACATCTTATAAAACAGTATTTTATGGTTATGGTTTCAAGAACACCCATCAGTACTGAAAGGCTTTTTTTGTTGGGCATGACTATTGTTCTTAATCAAACCTCTGTATATCAAACTTAAGAAAAAACGGAAAACAATTCAAAACAGCCCTTGCAAATCCTTCTTTAATGTTACTAACAAAAAGCTAGTACTAGGTCAAGAAAAATATAAATGATAATGTTAACATTCACTGGAAAACTGCAGGACAGACAATTGGTACAAAGTATATGTAACTCCTGGCTGCTTTTTTACCCTTTAAAAAAACAATGGTGAATAAAACCACTGTCTTGGATGAGGGAGTTAGTTAGATACAAGTGGTGTGGGAAAACAAACATACAGTCGGACATCAAAATAGCCAAGCTGGTAAAACTTCAATCTTGCAAACTTTAATTTTAACCTTATAGTTACTGATTAAACACACTAAGATTCTAAAAAAAAAATCTTAACAAAAGAGCACCTTTTCCTTGCAAATAAAATAATTGGAAATTAGGATGAAACGACAATTTTTAAAAGTCTTTTCTATTGTACTGGTAAACTAAATAACCACAAACACAGTATTGTCTATAATCAGATAAAGTTCTAGCTTTCAATTCCTTGCAGTAAAGTGTTCAAAAGGATGCTATCAACCATTTGAGTCTTGAAGGCAGGAAATTTTTTTACAGATTATTCAAGAGTAAAACCAATAAAAGAATAAAAGTGGATGCCAGAAGGTAAAGAATTATCCAAACATGTAGATTGCTCATGACCAACTGCATTAGCCTCAGACACAAGGCAGCTGCATGAAGGTATTGCAGGTTGAGCACAGGAGTCCTTCCACGCTCAGGTGTGAAAGCTGAGCCTAAGAGCCACGCACGGACCATGCAGGTAACCCTCCTGGGTCAGGACCAAGTAACAAAGTGTTGGCAGAAGGACTGTGCAAATACAAAATGGATTCCCTCAACCCCCTTTTTTTATTCTTCTTCTTTTCTGCCCCACCCCCCCAAAAGGAAAATCTTGCCTCTTCAGAATTCAAAAACCTGTAGAAGCATGAGCACCATTCCCACTGCAAGAAGCACAGAATTACCATAAAAAAGGAGACCAGAAAACACTGGAGAAGAAAAAGGCAGTCAAGCTTTAAATTGCAACTGCAACACTGGACAGTACAGAGCACTTATCATTTCACTTAACTTTCCAAATGACAATTTAACCCAAATGGCTAAATGGTTTTGGTACCATATAGAATATCGACAGAAGATGATTGTCACAGAAAATGATGCAGAGAACTGGTAACCTTATGACAGCTAACTGAAAATTGTCTAACAGTTCTTTGAATTAAAAGCAACTTGGATATATCATGCATGTTCTTGCCTATTTACCCTGAAAGATACAAGACATTGCTTCAACTCAAGTTTTATCTGATCAAGCAGGCCTCATAAAAGCAGTATTAAATTAATCCTACTTTACTTACCTTTAGGTTAAAAGCCTGACTTGCCAAAAAGGGAAACTGTCAAAATGTGCCCTAAATTCAAGCTTTCAAATAGTGAACTTACCCCATCTTCCATGCCCTAAGCTTAATTTTGTTTCTGATAAATGTCATAATGTAACTCAATTAAAAAGACACAATAAAAATACAAACTGTAATTGTTGTATCTTAATGTTATGACTTCTAGCTAAGAAGAGGCAAATTTATGGAAAAGCCATCATGTCTCTGTTTAGGAAAGAATTTGTATTATATTAACCCAGCAGGCTCTTTCGAGCTTTTTCCAGGGAAGGTGCTTGAAAACCAGATGCACAAAATGGGTTCCCTTACACATACACAAATGCATTTTAGATACAAGAGTGGTTCGTCATACTCAACCTTTTACTTTGTTCTACCAAAACTTTGATTGTCTTACAGCTTATACTGATTTCTGCTAAAACAGATGAGGATAAAAATCCTTCCACTTACTAGAGTAGTAAGAACAAGGTAAAGGTTGTTGCTTTACCTTTCAAAAATGCTTAATTATCTGGGGACTTATATAGGGAACCAGAACTTAGTCAGCAAGAGACTACTGCTACATGATAACCATTTAGATGAAAATCCCTCTATGTGCAATGAAAGATAATTAAATCCACGGTAACCCTCCTTTTCGGAAGGTACCTCAAACTGCTGTCCTCCTAGTACCAATAAGAGCTTGCCACTGACAGATACAACGAAATAAATCTTCTGTCTACCACCTCCAAGCCCTGTTGTTAATGTGTAAGAACCTTAATGCAGGCCACCAGAGCAATGACAATATCCCACCTCCTCTGTGGCTTCGGACATGAACCTTGTGAGGTTCATTAAACACTAATGATCCCACCAGACAAAACCAAGAGCTCAAGTTTTGTTTGAGAGGGCTTTGTTCCTAAACCAATATGGTGCATGTAATGCGCCCAGGACAGTCCCTGTGCAGGGTTCTCAAGTGCTCGAAACAACGTTGGAAGACCCTTCTCAAATAATGGCTTTGGAAAACCCAATAAGATACTAGGTAGTAAAAGCAACCAGTAATCTTACAATAAACTGTTCTCTTCACTACTTTTTAATCCATAACTAATAATAAGGTAAAATAAAATACACACCAAATTATGGTGAAAGAAATGGAAACCTCAAATCTGGCAGTTTTCAGGTATTGACTAATAAGGTAAGAGAAATACTGGCACTCTCCATGGACTCAGTCCCATTTGTTTCCCTTCAATAAGGTGTTAAATTATGTTTATAAGAAAAAAGAAAATTTAATCTGCTCCAGAGCATTATTGCAATGGTCTCCTAAATGCTGAGAACCCTACAGCATGACTTTGTTTTATAACATTTTTTTTTTGATGGCAGTTTGTTTATTCAGGTGGGACGAGGTATCCCAGCAGTTCAGTGATGTGCTTTTGTGAAACACTCAGTAAGTCATCCAACCTCTGCCTGACCTCACCACAAATTACAGTGAGGACAGATCCAGTATGACTGTCTAAGCATCAGGGGGTACCAGCTGAGAGTGAGACTGAAGACAGACAGTTAGTACAGGGTACACCTTTTGCAGGATGGTTCAGTACCAGAGAAAAGCAAAGATCGCAGCTGCAGAAGTCAGTTTTGGCCAGAGGGGATGTAGCAGGTCAATTTGCTGCATGAAGCTTAAAATCTGAAAGCCAAAATTACAACTTCAAAAGAAGAAAAGTAGTGGGGGTTTTTTGGTGAGATATAGAAGTACTTCTAAGAGAAATTAAATTGGAGAAAAATAGCATATAAGTCTAGCAAAGTCTGGCAGAAGGAAATGCTGAGCATTATCTAACAGCAGAATTACTGAAAGAATCAGACATGTCCTGACACAGCTGAAAAATCATACTTTAGATTCTAGGTCAAAACTGTATAGATAAAATAAAATAATAAATAAATAAATAAATAAAATATTATTTCCAAAGTAAGTATATTTTAATTATATTCCCCACTACCCTAAATCCAAAGTGCTATGTGCTACTTTACCCATATATTCACTGGTTAGCCATGCATCCTTACCCAGACATTCACTGGTTACAGAGGGTGCGAGGAACAGCACTGGTTTAACTAAGGAACAGATCAAGACCATACAAAGCCGAAGGACACTTCTCTACTCGCCTGAGGACCCTCAGCACTCCTTCCTGAGAGAAAGGGCTGGCAGATCATGAGCACGGGGAGGAAGGCAATGCTCCCCAGAAAGCTGGTCCCAGCTGCCAGCTGCCCACCCCTCCTGGCAGTTATTTTAAGTGGCCAAAATTCATGTTTCAGTCATATTTTAAGCCAAATTTGAGAAATGAGGAAAACCAGGAAGTTGAAAACAGAGCAAATATTGTATTTTCACCCCTGAATTCTGATATAGGCAGCAAACTCCAAAAGTAGATGCTCACCAGTCCTACAAAACTTCACCAGTAAAATGACACAGTTATAAATTTATGCCAGATCATTATGACCTAATAATTATTAGTATAGTAATACATAATATATGTTATTAGTGTGTCTTATTGCTGAGGCTCAGCCTTTCCTCCTTTCAAAGAAATGGATCTCGAATCTAGCTTGTTGCTTCAGATGTATTAGAATTTAATGCCCAACGTCTTTCCTGTTGGAAAGAAGCATCCCATCATCCCACAAGGAACACAATGGGCTCAATGTCCCTTCTGCTGCACAGAGAGTTAACCAGGCAGGCAGGCTGGTGGACATGCATACCAAGAATCTCCCTTCTTCTGCAAGTCCATGACTGTAAGTACCAGAAGAGGTAAAATGGTATCAGAAAGACTTAAGAAGAATGTAATATAGTCATATATTAAACACATATGTGATATAGTTGATATAAGTTCAGCTTTGATAGAAACAAAATTAAAAGTGCCAGACACCTCTGCTACATAAGTTTTGGTATGAACTAAGTCTAAAAAGTTCTTTAAAATAAAGACAACTGAAAAAAAAATCAGCTACAAAGAAAAAGGATTTTGGAAGCCACCAAGACACACTGAGATATTTGGTTTGATGATACTCACCAACTGTGTTCCAGCACAACCTAAACTACTGCTTAAACTATACGCAAATACACACAAATCCTGTAATACCCCATTTTGGTCCACGGGACCTCTTAAACATAAAAAAGACTGGGCACTGTGAGCACTTCTTCACCTGTTCCTCCAAATCCCTCCTAAGAAATGTAGGCAGCCTGAAGATGCAAGGTGTAGGTGAGGCATCTATGAAGAAGACACCACTAGAAGTATAAGGCAAAAGAATGAACGACCAGAAACAGAAGAAGTCCAAATTTAAAAAGCAAATTTAAAAGCAAATTTAAAAGCAAATTGTCAGTGGTGCATACTAAGTTAAAAAATTTATAGGAATTTGGAATCAATAAGATTTTGCTGAGGGAAAGCCAACAAACTGGAAGATATTTAAGAGCTCCTGGCTTAGCTGAAGGGGGCCAGAATCGTCTCCAGAGGATGTCATCAGTGCCCTGATTGGTATGGAAATGGACAAACAGGTTATAAGGAATGGGTAAAACAGGCAAGAATTCATAGATCTGGTACCTCCTTTTGTTGCCTTTTTGCTGCTTCTCAATTCATTTTGCTTACCCAGCAAAAAGTATAAAAAAGGACTGTAACTAAATGAATGAGACTATTCATTAGCCAACCTAGGCAGATCTTTTAAGGAAACAACTTGAGTAAGAAGAAACAATAGATCAGGGAGATGTGATACTACCAAGCAATTGGTTTAAAAAATCCTGTTCAGCCCATATGGATTTTCCACCCACACAATTCCAGGCCCATCTCCTCTTCGTCCACAAAAAATTATAATGAGAATCGGGTATTTGACAGAACATCACTGAATCACTGCTATTTACAGCCCTTGGGGTTTTCAATAGCTGACTGAAATACACAAACTAGTCCAGATGCAGCGATGAGAGTGTAAGGAGATTCAGACTATCATTTTTTTCCTCATCTAAAGTACTCTTGTGCCGCTGTACTCATGCAGGCAGACCTGAAACAAGCTCAATCCTCTGAAAACCCATTAACATCAAAGCAAGTTTAAAGGCACTCAGATCTGCTTTCCAAACATGTCACAGAGACTTCTACAATTCATTTCAACACCATCAGTATCAGGCCAATATCCAGAGGATGAAAATTCCTGCTAAACTAGTGTGGTTTTTTTTTCTTCTTATTCTAGAATCACAGGGAAGCACTGAATTGGAAAATTCTGAGGTTCTTCCAAAGGTTCCTCACCAGTCAGGACACCAAAACCATCCCAAAGGTTTTACCCCAAAGATAAGGCATACCTCTTTCCAAGGAATGTCTCTTATGAAGTATGATTGGGCTTTGCTGGCTCATGAATTTCCCAATTGCTAATATATGAATCGCAAAGAAAAGGCAGTGATGCCCAGGGAAGGAAAAATGTTGGTACACAAGTTGGAGAGGGACAAAGATCTCAACAAACTCCTTTTTGCTGTCTTGCCACGTGACCAAAGCATGCAAAGAGACCATGACAAATAAAATACTCTTGAAACTATCAGTGACTGCTAATTAAGAATTCTTTTCTGTATTTTTAACACAAAGATAAATTAAACAAGGCTGGTCATTCTCTTCAGCAATAAACAAGAGGAAAAAGTTAGCTCTTTATAGAGAACCATGTGATTTTCTCATCTACAGTCTGACATAAGAACATATTCTTGCCTCTTCTATTTTTCTTTTTTTAAACTCTTCTCTCTTAACACAAGTTAATATTCATTGATGCAATTTAGAACAGATGCTATTTCTGTTCTTCAGTTATCCAGATAATCTCTTAATTAAATAGCTGCATACAGTATCCAGAGAATTAAATTTATATTTTAATCACACATTCCTCCCCTTTGTTATTTTGCTTTTACTTACTCTGGCATGTGGGTTTATTGCACACAGCTGTAAAAAACCTTGCATGGCTAAATTCTGTAATGCAGACTTTTGAAAGCAACCAAAGAATAACTTAAATATGAACAGTTCTGATTTTCAAAAACAATGAAAAGCAAAACGGTTTTACAAGATCATAATTTAAGCCAATATGCTTGTACATTCTGATATGTTAGATATACATTTATATATTGTGGGTGAAACAAACTTAATTTCTCAACTATTTAAACAGTAGTGTTATCACAGTCATGAGTGGAAACTAATTCCCAAAAGTCATTCAGAGAGCAAAAGCTTAAATGCTGACCAGCAAACCGCCCTCATATTCTGAGCCCTACACTCCCATTCCTTATTCAAGGACTTTTAGAGAACAGGCAAAAACCAGGGGGTGATGCAATCCTTTAATTAAAAAGCATAATGTGTCTGCACAGCAAACTGAACACTAGGATGATCTCTATTACACAAGCATTCTTCAAAATACACTTCTAGTGTCACATCTCTCCATCTTTTCTCTACTAACTTACAATAAAAATATTTTTTCAAGACATAATCAAACATTTATACATTATAGAAA
The DNA here is from genome assembly GCA_013389985.1 of Dryoscopus gambensis. Classification (NCBI taxonomy): domain Eukaryota; kingdom Metazoa; phylum Chordata; class Aves; order Passeriformes; family Malaconotidae; genus Dryoscopus; species Dryoscopus gambensis. Next base: position 84,607 of record WEIT01010268.1, on the reverse strand, counting down.
AATAACCTCAGGATTGCCTCTTATAGATAGAAAAGTTATTTAGCCTGCATATTGGAAAAAAATTCGGAGCTCTACTATCCATCCCTCTACATGCTTTTCTAACGTAAAACTGGAGAAATCTCCCTTGACACATTTTTATGGAAGAAAAGAAGGCTGCAGGATTAAGTTAAGGTTGCACTATCTGTATCCTTTTCTTAGGCATCAGACATTAGCTAATCCTAATGCACTGATGGTTTTATTTGGTATATTAAAAATGTTGTATCACCTTTACCCACTAGGGAGGAGCCTATGGCAATCTGTGTAACTGTTTATGGCAATGACCAATTTTTGACTGTGATTTTGTGTTCACCAGTTATCTCACATTATAATCTATGAAGAAGAATATTCGTTAAGTGAAAGGAGGACAATTACATTCATCATGTAAAACTTAAAAAATAATCCTACTCAACAAATGAAACTGAAAAAAATGCATACTGAATCTATGTAAATATAATATAGGTTTCTTGTATCAATCCCTAGAATAGTTCAAGATTTTATAGGTATGTTTATTTTTGTGCTTTAAGTTTTGTGTATTTATGCATTATGTATAAATATTTAACATTTTATATTGATATTTAGTATTATTATATTAGATGTCCTACTAAATATTTACTATTAATATACTAGATGTATTACTAAATATTTAAATAAGCCACATATAAATATAGCTAAAAGTGAAGGAAAATTTGGATAAAAAGTGATAAATCAGTAATGTATCTAAAATAAAAGATGCTATACTCAGTAGATTTTCTGTGGGGTTTTTTTGGGTTTTGGCTGGAGGTTTTTGTTGTTGTTGTTGTTGTCGTTTTGTTTAGCTTTGTTTGTTTGGCTGGGTTCTTTTACTTAGAATGTGATCATTTGAAGAGCTTCCCAGAATGTCCATACAGATGCCAAGATGGAAAAGAACGCTCTCTCCAACCAGCACAGTGAACTGCCAGCAGGTCAGACCAGCAGCTGTGCTGGAAGGTCCTTGGCTGGTGTCTCTCAGCACCCTACCCCTCCTACGCATGGGATTACCTCTGAACCACGCCATGGGTGACAGAAGGCAAGGGCAGACCACAACACTGCCTTCAGCTGCCTTACAGCAGGGATTAGAGAGGGATCGGGGCTCCCAAGGGAAAGGACAAGAAGCCACAGACACAAGCCAGCACGGAAGGAATTTTTGTTAGAAGTAAGAAAGATTCTCCCTGTGATGATGCTCAAATGTGAGAACAGGGCATCCGGAAAGTCTGCAGAATCTCCTGTCTTTGGGAAGATGCAAAACTGGAATGGGCTGAGACCTGAGCAAACTGGGCCGCCTCCACCTGCTCTGGGTGAAGGCTGGATAAGATGTGCTCACATCCTTTCTGAGCTCATCTGCTGTTACATCATTCTGTGCTCCTGTGCATGGGCACAGTAAAATTCTGTATCAATGCATCAGGTAATAAGCATGTAGTAAAATACTAGTGGTCAAGATTGAGAGAAATCCCCAAGCGACAATTTTAAAACCTTTTTCTGAAGTGTTTCCTGAGAGTAAAGTGTTACATTCTGCAAGTTTTTACTACCCAGTTCCTATCACTTCTTCACGGTCCTGCCCCTTCAGCTTCTTGCCTGTCCCTGCAATCAGGCTGGAGAGTCTGACACAAAGCTCGACCCTCTGCCCCTGTTCTCAAAACACACATACATTTTGGCCCTCGTTCTGCAGTGGGGGATTGTCCTGAAACTGCTTATTTTTAACTCCTTAGTGCCGGCCTTCTCTGTTACAGATTTGGTAGCAAACAGAAAAATTTAGATACACAAGTACCCTAATCGTGAAGGAAATGAGGCAATCAGACTGTAAATATCAGTGTAACTGGAAAAACCATTTTATACTGTCAACACTGGAAGTGCTTTTATAAGCAGAAACTTTAAGCTTTGTGAAAGGCTACGAGAACGGGAAAAGAGGCATTCTCTGCACAGAACAGTATAATCCTCTCTGACAGTTTCTCATTAAAGGTAATGTTGTTATTACTCCTCATTAAAAAAACTTCATACCTATCTATGTATTTTATTTTCTCTTTCCACTACTGTGCACCAACTTCCATGCATAGTTCTTGCACTACATTCAATGGTAAACAGTATGTCCTAAAGCGATGAAAAAAGCACATCTGTCAAAAACATTTAATGCCGTGATGAATGGAACTCATCAACTATTATTTGACCCACTCTTCCTTCTGTCAGCCCTTGGGACAGTCCCTTATTGTGATACGGTAGCTTTATTGCAATGTAATGACAGATTCCTCATCACAGAACCTTGTTTCCTTTTAACCAGTATCCTGCAAGACACAAGCAGTTCCTGAAACACAAGAGTTAAGCACAACTCTTCACAACATGTATCAGGAAACCTAAACTCTGTCTTAGGGAAGACTTTATGATTTATTTCTGAAACATCTGAAGCCTGTATAAAAATTCAGCATGCCATCTCTAAGGTTACAGAAATGGGACTACCAATAAAAAGACAATTTGCCTTAACATTTTCTTTTGTATGGTTCTTTTTGATGGAAATTCTGTTTAAAAAAGCAGTATTTGGACCAGGTTTTTAAGTTTTGTATAGATTGCTAGGTTTGTATAGAATTGCTAGAATAAAAATATGATTATAGAGAGTGGTGTAATTATTTAAATGTCCCTGAAAATGACAATGAAAACCAAAGGAAACAGGGAGAATTTTGTGTTTCAAAAAACACATTAGGGCTTCACACAAAGAACACTTAACATTACAGATAGCGTATTGCCCAAATAAGTAGACTAATTAGCACTAGAAAAATATGTAATTGTGTCCTGTAGGTTACTGGGATCTAATGAGACAGATCATAAACAAAAGACTATCTTTAGTCCAAAGTGTACCCTGTTTGATCAGTGAAAGGCTACAATATATCAGGAATGGCTTAACCTATTCTCCCTCCATCTGTTGAGTACCTAAGTGGCTTAGCAACTTAGTTCTTCCCACAAACAGAATCAAATATCGTGTCTGTACACAGTTCTCATCGCGCTTCCTTACACACAAGAATCTAAAGATTGCTAATGATTTGTAATCCAGCTATAAACAGAAAGAAGTGGATAATCTCTTTAGGAGGTACTCTCCTAAACATTAACACATGAGTAGATTGCAGAAATATTAAAGATGGAAAGCTCAGTGACAGTAACTAAGTAAAGGTTAGTCTGTTTTGCCTTCCTTTCTTAAACACAGGGCAGTGATACATTGCTTACAATTAATTAGCACATTAGCACTATTTCTTATGACAGATTCAAGTAAGAAGTTGAAGGTATAGATCAAGTTTTGTCAAGAAATGGAAAGGAGCTTCTCACACTTTTTCTGTGTCTTTACATACAGAGGACAAAATACAGGAATTCAGGTCACTGTTATTCTTGATTACCCTGTGCAGATATTCCTTCCTCTTTTCCCCTGGCTGTTTGGGAGAGCAGGGATATGTGAGGTTGCGGCCAGTGGCAGTATTCCTGATTACCCTTCCACAGTCTCCTAATCTGCATTTTACAATATCACTACTCAGAGAAACACAGTGCCTTTTCAAATGTTACCATGGCTGGCTACTATCATCCCAGCCTGATGTCAAGAGACACTTCGGGGGGGAGACAAGTGTTTCACATAAAATTTTCAGCATTTATTTTGTATCATCATTGATGCCCTTTCCCCAAGGAGCACATAAGAAAAACATAAACTTTAATCTCTTTCACTGGTCTATTCAGAAAGTGACTCAGAATCAAAGAAAAATGCTAGCAATACCCTATCCAACCTGACTAAGATATTCACAGTGGATAGTGAGATAAACAGTGAGGGGAAGGACAAAGGAAAGTGAAGATTATAAAATAAAACTTGGACATTGAATCAAAGGACAGAATAAAACACTACACAGTATTTTTAAAAACAGATTTAGAATAATCTCTTCCATCTCAGATTGGTAATGTAAAGATTGTCCCTGGACTGACTTTTCTGCTTAAAATATCTAGGAAAGTGCAGAGGCATCCTTTCCAAATGTTTGCATGTATTTCAGCATGGAAAGTGCTTTGCATAGCACAGACTGGTTAAGTGCTCGTACACTTTCCCCTCAGCACAGTATTTCTGCTCCTTGCATTATCACAGCTTTTTCGACTGCTAATTCTTGGGGAAAATCCTCTCCTTGTGCAGAAAAGACTCCTCTCAAGATATATGGGAAGGGCACAAAACATTACTCTTAAAAAAAACAGGTCCTCACACTCTATCTGTCCATTTTCCAATTGGCAGTGTTCCTAGTTATTTCTCCCAAGCTATAAAAAAGTGTATATTTCAAAAAAGTTCTTGTGCAAAGTTTATTGTGTGCCTGAACCTAATTTCAGAAGAATAAATGAAGCCTCTTTCATTTTGTAAAAAAGTATCTACTGTCCTGGGCAGATACCAAGCAACAAAAATAACCTAGATTAGAGTTAATTAAAGCTGCTACTCTGGATCTTGTGACCTTCTGTCCCAGACATGTTGCTAAACCAAAGTGCAGTGGAAGTCCTTGTGCTGCAACTAAGATTTAGATCCATTAGTGGAAGTTTCACATTTTATTCAAAATTCTGTATAGTTATGATGGTATTCTCTCCTTGCTAAAGTAGTAACAGAAGACTGGAAGCAAACCTGCAAGCCTGCCATGAGCTTCTTACGGTGCCGCAGTTCTGGCACCAATGCTCAAGCTGCAGCCAGCGTCGTGTCAACAATGGACAGTGCTGTGTTCCCACACCACCACCAGCCCAAGACATGGATGAGAGACAGAAGGTGGAGACAGGAAAAGATTCGTGAGGTCCCTCTCCTGTCTAAACACGAGACTGCCAGGAAAGGCAGTGATGGGACAAAGGACAGCATCCATTCATTTTCACTTCATCAGTTGTTACATGAACCCCCTTCTTTAAGACAACTCTCAAAAAGCTTCCTTTGTATCCTTCTCTATCAATGCCCCTTTCTGAGCTAGACACATGAGCCCCTTCCCCTACCTCTCAGCTCTCAAAAATCACTGCAAACATAGGTTGGTGACCTGAGATGCCACTGTTCATTACCAGAGCTGGTACTCACAAAAGGCCTGAGATTTCAGGCTGTATCTATAGTAGTATATAACCAACCCTAGCAATTTAACGGTAGGAATGACTGCATCCCAGAGCTCACACCATGCTCAGTTTCATAGGGCAGGTACAACTTTGTGGAGAAGTGTTTCTACAGACACCAAATAGGGTACGGACATTTAAAAGAAATAAAGCCATACCAAAAGTCTACTTAGGACTTGTAATAACAAGGGATGTGCAGGACAGAAAGTCAAATCAAATGCAATTAACTTCCATAAAAGCTCTTTAACACAAAAGAAGATCCAAATGCCATATGCCAAAGAAAGAGGTGCCATATAACCTAACCTTGAACTGAATATTACTAACAAACTGAAGCCGACTTCCAGTGCATTACTATATGCTTCAGTGTCTCTAAAGGACTTTTCACTCTCTACAATAGTCTACTGTAATTGTCACAGGGTAATCAGATCTGTTGAGTATGCAGGAACTCTCTTTCAAAATGTTATGGTGCTTACAAAGGATTTTATTCATTAGACAGATTAATAGCTGTTCTTTGAACTCCCTCTCCTTCACCCAAGACTGTGCTGAGTGTTGGTCCAGTGCTGCCTGCAGGACAGTGGATAAGGGCTTTAGGAATTCGCCTGTGAGAGGAAAAGCAAGCTTATACAAAAAATCTTACTGGGAATTGTAATTGGAAATAAAATTCTCAAGCTAGCATGTGTCCCTTAATTATTAAAATAGACTAACCATAAAAAAAAATTCTTAGTAGTAATACAAGAGGAATCTGATTTTGATCTTACTCATCCTCCATTTCCCCCATTTCAGGATCAGATAATTCTGGTTTTGAAGTCCGTGTCTAGCAAACTTCTTACGTACCATGAGAAAAATATTACAGAAGTTTCTGCTACAGACAAGTACGTAATTATCTTGTCCATTACAGAGATACAACCCAAGCACAGGTCATCTGCCAGAAAGCAAGCAAGGGCATATTTACATCATGCTGATACTTACTTATCCTGTGCTCTTAAGAAAGGGTTGTTAATGTAGATTCCTTGTAGACTTGGGAGATAGCTATTGTTAAAAGTAACACAGAAATGCTTTGTTGCTTTTATGTTTCAGGTTTATAAATGTTTTATCCATCAAACTTCTTAAATTACATTTTTAAATCACATTTAAAATCTACTGGAGGACACAAATATAATAAATTTTCCTTTATTCATTTATTATATAATTTTATGTACATTCTTATGTTCACCTTGTTATGAAAAAGAAACTGAAACATTCATTGTAAGCAGGCTAAAGTGCCTGTACAGTTTGACATCTGTATTGCTATATATATGTTTAAATAATGCATGAAAATGACAGTATTTGTAACTTTCTTAAATGTTCTTAAGATGTTAAATTAATTTATTCTAAATTCAAACCCAAATAAATTATGACTAATGCTAGAGCAAGCTTGAGAAATGTTGTCCCAAGGCTGTATTTTCCCAGGAATGTTTAACATCTGAAAACGATAGTTCACTGCCAGATTAATTTTCTTTCCCCTTTCTGTACCTGTAGTATGGCTACCCTGATTTTGCTTCAACATTTAGGGTATCCTGGGACTCTTGTTTTAAATAAAACAGTTTTGAGAGATCAAAAGGTTAAAATACCAAAAAAACCCCAACCCCATTACCGTAAATTGGCAGCATCCAGTTTAATGGAATGCCATCTGTGGTTTTATTCAATTAGTCTTTCCCATACTTTTCATTAAAGGCAACGAAATAGATACTGTATATATCAGCCTGGCAGAGCATCATCAAGGGACATCTGCACAACCACGCTAAAGACTTGGCTCGATGCTTACAACAGGAGCTACCATCTAAATAACAAATGCATCTGAGATGAATATAGTCATAACTGTGCATGGACACAGTCATAACTATATGACTATATATGTACGAACAGCAATAAAACATCTAGCCAATCTGTAGCTGAACTGCCTACGACAAAATAAAAGCAGCTATCACAGCACCAATAAACATGTAAATGAACATGAAAGCAAAACTGCAAGTGTAACTCTGTTAAACTCTCCATTCTGCAATAATCCTGCTAGACCCATTTACATAGCTTGTGCCATAACTGGAAAAAAGTGGTTGTTATTTGCAACAAAAATTTAAAAAAACCCAAAATATAAAAGAGACTTCTAGGATACCCTGTCAAATTGCAAAGGCAGAGCGAAGGGAGAGTAGTCTGAGGTGGTACACTGTGCTGGCAGGCTCATCACAAGCACTTTTAAAATTGAACATCTGGAATGCAAAGGAGTGCCTGCATGGTCTCATTTCCTCTTCTTAAGGCACAATAGCAAGCTCTGCACATCAGAATTAACATTCACAGTACAGAAGTAAACAGCAGTCAAGGTATTTTAAATGGATAAATCACATTACAATTAAATGCAAGGCAACAGCCAGTTATGACTTCCAGAATAATTACAGCAATGAGCAAAAAAAATAAGGGCATTGCTTCTACTTCATTTAACATATACATGAACAACAGCAACACTTTACTGAAAATTTCCCATATGCATTTCCAGCCCTTTCACATGGAAGGACGTCTATCCTTAAAAACTGTGGAGTGAGCACAGGGCTTGCACCCTTGGGCAGGGAGGCTGTGGAAGAAGGGTTGCTGGCCAAAGGAGGCAGAAAAACTCCTTACAAAAGAGAATTTGGGAAGATAGGCAGACAGGACACCTGTAAAGTACATTTTCTCCCCTGCTAAGAATTCAATTCAGCTTCCGTTCCAAGTCAGTGAGAGACTTCCCAGTACAGAAAGCTTGCTTAATTTCTTTCTGTTTTTAATGTGTTTATTCTAAATTAGACCTCAACTTGAGAATGTTTTTCTCCCTTGAGCATGGAGAAGGAAGTCCACTGAAGTGCAGTGATAGATATTCAATCTCAGAAATGTAATGAAAGATAGTTTGCTATTAAAAAAAAATTATAAAGTTAAAAGGAGACCTCTCTCATGTAATGAACCACTAAACCTTGCCATATACATCAAGTGCACTTCATTCAAAATATCACTTAATAGCAAAACAACCTAGGAGTGGTATCCCCCAAACCAGAAATCATATCACAGACTGCAAGGATCCTGCCAGTCTCACACTCCAGTGTAGGAAGGACCACAATTATGAACAACAGTTTCAGCAAGACAGCCACAGTCTCCCCATTGTTTCACCTTATGCTTGGTCTTCTCATCCCTTTCCCACAGTCCAGTTTCTTTCTGCCTTTTCTCTTTTAATGACTTCATCCTGTCAGGGATGCTGCTGAGGAACATGCCTGGATGCCACGCTGCTGGCTGCCATCCTAGCAATGGACTTTGACTACAGTCCCTTGAATACTGGCCAGACTTACCCACATTCTAATGGGAAGCAATTGGATTTAAATCAAAGGTATACATAAATGTGCCATTCAATCTTGCCAGCAGCAATGCATAAGGTTGAACAAAAAGATTTTTCAGATGTGTGTTGCACCAAAGGCCTGTATCAAGGTGGTAATCCTGACCCCCCTCTACACTCCAGGAAGCCCATGATGGCACCATGAAGGGCTTTCCATAATCAGGAACACCTTAACTCAGAAGAGCAGTTAATTTTGTTCCATCGAAGTTGTTTTACTGGCTCTAATTTTCCACCTGCAGTTCAGTATCTCAGCAGAGTGCTCCAGCTTATAAAAGCCTGATGAGTCCCATGAACACAGTAAACCTCAACTAGCTGACAAGTGCCATAGCTCTAGTCATCGTTTCTCCTACCCACCCTTCTTCTAAAATCTTTGTTGTTTAAAGCCAGCACAGTCACGCAGTAAACATCCCACCACCCAGGCTGACAGACATGCTAAAATGTCTAGAAGCAGCCCACATTTATATTACCGTAAGTGCTGCAAAACTGCTGAAGGGTTGGCTGGCTGAGGCGAGGCTATGCACCTCACATTTTCTTTCCTTCTATTGTCAGCCATTAAAAAAAAAAAAAAATCACAAAACCAGAAACACATGCCAGAGAAGGATAAGGGATATTACTGGACTTTTAAGGTAGATAAAAAAAGAACAAGGAAGCATAATGCACAACAGAAGGAAGNGCAAAGCAGCAAAGACATCTCAGAATCCTTAACAATGAACTGTATGTGTATTTAAGGAGACAATAAGACAACCAAGGCATCAGGTGAAGATGTAAAAGACTGATACATTATTGCCAAAATTAAACATGCCACTAAATCTTTGGCAGGAAGGCAAATGGAATCTATAAACAGGAGTAATTACACTAACAAGCAACTTACACACTAGAAATACTGAATAAAGACAAATAATAATTAATTCTTTGTGACAGCTGTCGCTAGATTATAGCAATCACATTGGCATTCGGAAGCAAAACGATGAAAACAGTCACCAAAATGGCCTTTATTTTGCAAATGTTTTAATTAATATACCAGTTTTAGGAGCTGCTTAAGTCTATTCCTAAATTAATTACAATTCTGAGCTATGTGTACTTCAGTGCAGGCAAATCTCACACCTCTCATTTTGTCAATGAAATAACAGTAACGCATTTGAAAGCTAATTTAGAAAATCAATTTCCAGTAAAAAACAGAATTAACCATTTGGGGGAGTTTGCATGCCATACAATGTACCTTCAAGATCCTATATATCTGGCTTTAGCTATGCATACGAGTCCTGTATTTTGCCATGCAGATTGGATTCTTCTTCCCTTATTTGAAAATATTAAATGACTTTCACATATATTTGATGTTCTTCCTTAACATGCACAGAAAAGGAACATGCCACAACCTCTGCTGCTGTTCTTGAGAGGCATTTTTACAAGCTAATTGCCATACACTGCCTTGAAATTTCATGTTTGGAAGTTTAAGAGTCTTACTGATTAGTTAAACCTCATTGCAAAAGTAACTAGGAAAACTTATTGTGACAATTTACTAAGGGCAAACTCTAGCAAAAAGAAACTATTTTCTTGTGCTTCCTGTACATCTTGTATTTGGCTTCTGTTCTGATGTTTGTGAAAAGAAAAGCAAAACAAAACAAGACTCTCCATTTTGATAACACATCAATGGATACACTCAACGCTCCTCTTCCCTTAGTTTTGTCAAGTCCATAGGTCTCATGGAAAGGCTGTAAAGAATTAAAGCCACAAAGCCATCTTCTGAGGTAGAGGGGGCTTGGTTAGATAAAAGAAAATCCTACAGAGGAATCCCTTAACATCTTCAGTTATACTGATATCACTCCTACCTTCTGAGGACTTAACAGAAAAATGTGAAGTTGCAGAAATATCTACTAGGTAGAAAACATTTATGGAAAGAAATCCACAGACATATCTTGAGGGAATGAATTCTAGCACAGCTTTCAAAATCATTGTTTTACTTTAATGCAAACAAGCTTGAAGTTTGGTAGCTTTACTTTTAACTCAGGACATTGTTGATTTCTGTAGTATTTTGGTCCTTTTTTTTTTCCTGTCTGCTTGTTCTTTAAATAGATTTGGTGGCCTGGAAAGATACTGAGTCAGATTTCCTGAAAAGGGACTGTGATTTTAATATCAGCAGCATCTGATCCTGTGTGTTTCCGGCAGATAGAGTAGAAATACCACCTGATTTCTGCAGTTGTGCTCTGGATGTTAAGAATCATCCAAAAGCCTGAGAGAGGAGGAATTTGCTGCTTTGTGCCAGGTAAACCAATCTCCCAGTGTCTGTAATAACTAACACTTCTTTTTGCGAGGTTATTTTTTATTCAGGTGAGTTCACTGGTTCAGGTCTGCCTGGGTAGCTAAGTGCATGCAGCTGTAGCTTTAAAAAGATGGACTGAAAGGACTGCCAAAGTGAAGGGAGAGAAGAACCTCCTTCCAACCATGCCAGCTGCACAGCATCTGCAAGAGCAACCCAAGCAGTGCCTCCAGAGCTCTGGGGTCCCACTGGGAAGACCTATCTGCATTAAAAGAATTGCTATTTCTGGAATACTTACCAAAGTCTTACACAACACCTCTTACCAGTTGTGTTATCTGCTTCAGAAACTGTGGCACTGTGCGCTACAGCACACTTGGAGAAACAGGGAAAATGCTTTTTATAGAACAGCATAAACCTTAGGGGGCCATGCTGCAGCAGGGACTATGTTCATGAGTCAACACGGTGCCTGATGCCTAAAAAATAGTGACAATGGCAACACAGAGATGATGACGGATTTATCCAAACCCTCATGTAAACAGGATTTAGCAGAACAATGTTATATTGACTTCTGTGACTTGATACAATCAACACCATCCAAAACACTGCAGCATTGAGTGGCATTCATGAGTTCACGCACAGGTCACTCCCCTTACCTCCAGTTAAAATATCAGTCCTTTGGAAGGTATCCATTTCCTTGGCTTTTTAAACATGGTATTAAAAACAATTGAGTATCCAGCTCAGGCGGTCTTTCAAAAACCCCAACTGTGAACCAGTGTTGCAACTGACTATTTTTGACAATTACAGTTGCACATAAGATTATCAAGATGGTTTTGGATGTTAGTGTGGTGGGACGAGAAAGAGAGACCCTTGTGAAAACTGCTTAGGTTCCCTTCTGCTCCCGTGTTCCCTCATATGCTTTCATCTGCATTACCTGTACCGACTCCGCAATCCTCCACCACTCAGCCTTGTTGAAATCCTCGTGCCTCCTCTCTTTCATCCTACATTTTCCTGTTCTCCTTATATGACATTACAGGGGAGGAGTGTTCACAGCACTTCATTTCAGGTAGGAAGCTGACTTTCCTATTTGAACAATGGCTGTAGCATCTCCACCCCACAGCTGAGAAGAGAAACCTCATCAGGAGCAGAGCAGGGAACCCACGCAGGCCCCAGAGGAGGCTGTCAGGCAGCCCAGCCCAGCAGGCAGACGAGCCCGCTTTCTGATACCTGAAGGCAGGCAAGGCAACCTCCCACGCTTCAAGCCCACTCTTTGAGCAGGATTTAAATCTTCTTGAACAAATAAAATCTAAAAAGGGAAACACCACTGAAATATACTTTTTTTTAAAAAAATACTGTATAACCCTTCCAACAAAGGACTCACTCAGCAGTTTCACCACTTCTTCTACTGCCCAGAAGTGGAGAACGGCTGAACAAGCATTTGCTTTCCTTATGGCATGAGCGCTGTATGCAAATGAACACAGGGAGGATATTATGCCATTCTCCACTGGCCGCACTAAAGCCAACACGTGAAAATCATCCTGATGCAACAGCAAGGAGAGCTGTGGGGCTAACAGGAGGAAAGGTCTGTATTGAAGTGCAGGTGGCTCTACTGCCGGCAGGAACTGCAACCAAGAGGAGGGATTTCTATGCAGACGGGGACACTGTGTGCTGAACACGTTCCTATTTCTTCCACAGGGCAAGAGAAGGAAATCCAACTATTCACTCAATAATTCAAGGCAGGATAAAGCTTACACTACCACTGAAAACCACAGCTAAAGAAAGCAGAAATTTACTCATCATAGTGAAAGCACAGATATGGAAAATGAGTCCAAGCAAACCATTATTTATTTTTTAGGAGGGGGGAAAAAGAATTCTGATTAACCCATATGCTCCCAACAAGACTCACTCATCTGTATGATAAGTGATCTGTCGGAAATTGATTCAGAACAAGTTAAAAGGCTGATTACAAAGCAATCACAAGAAAAGTCAGTTCATACTCTTCCAAGTCCATAGCAAGACACGTCTAACCATTGTTAAAGCACACTTGAGCAGTTTACCTGGACTCTTGGACTACTAATGTAAAGCTAATTTGTCTTTCCTATTTGTTTCCCTCTCACACTAAACAAGCAGTGCAGCACCTCACACTTTGACCTTAGAATACATTTTTTGTAGTGTAGCATTTGCTTCATAGATTTAGCTGAAATCTTATAAAATATATTACTTAATTTCTAATTAAAAACAATTTTCATCTGTAAAATGTCTGAAATGAAATCTTTTTAATGCCCGATTGTATTGACTTTCAACCAGGTTTTTATAGATTTCCTGATGTCAGCGGCTTTTGTAACATTCCTGAAACTCTAAATTTGATGAACCAATTTCTGTTGGTTTTCTACCTTGACATACTGCATTAAAAAAAATAAAATCACAGCTTTGTAGCTTGAAGCAATTTCTCACAACTAAATTAATAGCTCCTGGACAGAGCTTAAAATGAAAAAACCTGCCATGAGCTACAGCATAAATACGAATGTTAAGTTCTAACAGCATTTAAGCCTTTCAGTAAAGTGTTTGCTCACAAATGATTTGACCATCTTTTCAATGCCCAGTGATTTCCAAAACCTGTTTGATACGCACATGCTAGTTTTAGACAGTTATTTTAATATGAAAGTGGTTCTGAAACTGACATCACCATTCCTCCTACCACTACTTATATCTTCTGATACTTTTAAAGGCAAATTTGCTTAGATTCAAAATCAGAAAGAAAAAGCACATTGTTTCATACTTTTTTTTGGTCTTCATTGACAATCACAGACAAGTTTCTTGCAACACAAACCGCCGGTTTTACACATCAAAACACAAAGAAGTAAAAATGCAAAATATTTTCCTCCTGTACTGATACTTTCCTCCAGCTTTTCTCCTGTACCAAACAAAATTAATAAGAGAGAAATCCTTCTCTATCCACCCTCCCCCCAAAAAGTGATAAAATTTTACCTTGTGGTGAATATAATTATTTGTCTTGAGTATATAGGACAGGTTTAATTTAAGTAAGATCACATTATTTACGTATTATTTAAGTATTAATACCTACTGGATTCAGCCAAAGACATTTTCTCTCCATGCACTTCCATGTAAAATCCTTAAGGACAGAACAGTCAGGTATTCATCACGGTTGAATTCCACAAATAGTAGTAAACATTCAGGCTTGAGTTTAATGCAGAGAATTCTGTATGATCTATACAGATATTTTCCATCTGTTTTACAGCATAAACTGCATATAGTTCTCTACTAGCAGATACATTTGCCCAAAGGATGCCATCACAAATTGTTCTTATTTAAGTTTCACTTAATGCTTCAATAAATCCATATAGATACACTTATTCTACAGTGCCTTCCAGGTATTTATGCATAATACAGAACTATCTGTGTGCACAAGCATGTACATGCTTCCTACCCTTAATTTTGCAACACAATTCTTAGCGTTCCAATTAAGGTCTTCTTAAAGAGAAAAACTTTTATTGTTTCACGCAGTATTCTTTCAAATGGCCTCGAAGAGTTATGTAGCACTATTTTCTCCCTAAATATGTAAGAATTATTTCTTGAAATTACTATTCCCTAAAATTCCTGGAAGATTTCCAACAACAAACTTCTGTTACCTCTCTTAAAGGACTGCATTATTACTTTCCCGGGATACTAGTTTCTCTGCTACAGGCTCTTTGTGTTCATATCTCCATCTCCAACTAAAATGTATTAGGGAATAGAACAAATCCTCAGTCTCCTTGGAGGAAATGTTTTACCTGTACCTGTTTGATCCCAGCGCCTCACCACACCTGGATCACGGGATAGCTCTACCACAGCTCTTGGATGCTGGCCAATCCAAGCACCACTCACTGCTGATCAGCCTCCCTTCAGCCCTTACCACATCCATGGATGTTAAGGGGCCTCAACGCCAACTCATAACACAAAAGATCTCCCTGAAGGTTTTCTTTGGCAGGAGAAGGTTTAGAAGAGCACTGTATACTTTTCAGTACAGCACATGGAAAAAGATGGTATTGATATTTGGAAATTTCCAAATGTTATTTGGAAAAATGTCAGTGAAAGTTTCTTCTGCTCCTGCTTCCCGCTGTGCCATCCACAGCATTTGAAGCATTTTTCCATTTAAAACAATTAAGATATCAAGATCAAGGTAGTAGTTTATCATTACAGTGTCTACTAGAAGCTATTAAGAACCAGCCAAATAAAAAAAAAAAGCCAGGGAAATACATCTGATTCATATAAAAAGTCACTCTTGTACTCTAAAATTGGCTCTGTGTACTTCTAAAGAAATTCAGAAGTTCTGAATTCTTCCTTCTTCTGATATACATTTTAAAGAACTCATACAATTTTTTTCCTGAGAAAGAGCAGAAGACGTACCTTTCACTTGATTTAAAAGAGCAACTTTGGACAAAAATAAATAGCCAGATCTATTTTTGCTTTTTCAATTACTGGAAGGATAGATATTCTAAAAGAAAAGAATGTGTTTCCCAAATGTTTAAAGAATACTGAAGACCTCATTTAATTTATCTGAACTGTTATTTACTAAGCCAGCTGTAAAACCTGAAGAATGATGAATAGCTAGGGTCTTTGGAATTAGTTTTGCATCCTACTTAGCATCTATTTGTCTTCCTTATCTCCCAAAACCCATAGTGACACCAAGCTAGACAAATTTTTCATTGTTTGCTAATGCCTTCTTTTTTTAAATTAAAATTTTGATTTAGAGCTACCTTATTTCTTTTAAAACGATACATAGTAATATCTCTATAGCAAGTAGAAGGCAGTTTTCAAAGAAAAAGAGTAATACAATTTGTTTTGGTTTTGCTCTTTTTTTTCAACAAACTCAATGAGGAACTTCTGACAGCAAATTCTTCTCTCCAAAATCGTCTTCCCTGTCATTCTTTCTTGAGAGCTTAAGACACATACAACAAACCAACAAAATGCAACAAACTCCCCAAATTCCTTCTGCAGAGGCATGAGGCTGTGGCTTGTGTGATGCTTCCAGACAAGCTTGATGAAGACCTGCTGAAACCTGCAGGTTGCTGCCAATAGGATGCTGTTCTCTTTCCTGGGGCTGTGTTTTTCTCACTGTTTCCTTTGCATTCAAACTGGCAACTACGGAATTGTGTGATCAGTTATCAACAGTTCAGAAAGAAGCAGGAGTTTACAAGGGGAGAAATTACAGTACTTGACAAGCAGCCAATTCTCTTCCAAGGTCCTGATTTACTGCAGTTTAGGAAGCTGAGCTGGTTTTAGCACCTCCAGTTACTTCCTCCTGCTGCGCTGTAACTTTTCCTAGTTACTCTTCCCGTGTTTTCCAGAAAGTTCCCTCTTGGAGGCTTGCTTTAACACTCCTAGGGG
Organism: Dryoscopus gambensis; assembly: GCA_013389985.1. Taxonomy (NCBI): domain Eukaryota; kingdom Metazoa; phylum Chordata; class Aves; order Passeriformes; family Malaconotidae; genus Dryoscopus; species Dryoscopus gambensis. The sequence goes on along the minus strand of WEIT01010268.1, from coordinate 68,441 downwards.
ACAAAAGAGCAAGTGCCAGGAGCTTGTCTACTATCATTCCTGGCAAATGACAGCTGCACTGTTTAACATCAAGAGTTGTCACCAATCTGTCTTCAAACTTGTACTCTATCTCAGCTCCAGGGAGGGTTCAAGACAGAAAACATGGCCTTACAGTGCTTGCACACAACTTTTATGAGGAGTCTGATACCAATGCAGTTCAAATAAACCAAAGAACTGACAAAGATGTTAGGCACGTGTGGCAGTTCAAATATAAACCAAAAAGCACTCTGCTGTCTAAAATAATATTTAAAAAAAATTCCAAGGAATTAGCAAGGTGTCCTTGCAAGAAAGAATGAAATATCCCCCCAAATACAAAAACTCAAATAAACTCACTGTATTAGAACATTCTAAATTGAAAATAAACCTGAAGACATCCCAACAGGCATGTTAACAGGAGTTCTAATGAAACATTCCAAAATTCGTTCTCAAGATAAACTTGAGAATATTATAAAAGTTTACTTCTATTCTGCTCTTTCTGGCAATACCTAGGAGTTGAATTCATGCAACTTGGCCAGAATACACTACTAGCAGTAGCAGTGGGAGATGCACCCACATTCTGCTAACAGAAATCCCTGGCATCAGTGACTGGAAAAAACTGCTGCTGTCACTGCACTTTGGAGCCATGAGAACAGCCAGTTTTCATGGTGTATGATAGATGCTAAGTAATAATTACAGGCACATGCAGCCTGAGGCTATATAGCTGCTTCTTACAGTATTTTCTCCAGAAAGACATGAGGTAAACTTCAGGGTTTTTTAGCAATCATGAATTTAGCGAACTTTTACTCGTTACTTTCAAGACAAGGCTGAAACAGTAGCAAGACGCAGTGACACACTCCACTCCTCCAAGCATCTACAGCTAAGCAGTTGCTTTGAAATTCTTGAAACTACCAAATCATGATACAACATTTTATACCCAGTCTTTTATTTACACATACCTGTAATTCAAGAACTATTTACTACCTGTGCAGACAGCTCGTGAGCATGCTGGCCTAATGCGACAAAGTATCATTAAACTAGGTCTGCAGAAGCATGAAGGCTCAGTAACCATCATCATAGACTCCTCATCTAGTACACCTAAAAGAACTTCATAATGGCTACAATAAACCTATTTATCTTTCACAAGCTTAAGGGTATCCCTGCCGCCCTATGAGCAGAATAGTCAGCTCAAAGCTCAATAAAACAACTGAAGCTTTTTACATACACAGTCAAGAACAGAGAATCTGAGCTAAAACACATGCAAGCCCAAACTAGAACCAGCTGGATACTCTAAAGTAAGAACTCTTGATACTTTTTAAAATAATGTTTGTTTAAAAAAAATACCCTCCCTCAAAATACTGTTTTAAAACCTTACGTTTAAATACATACGGATTTTTCCAAATTGGATTCCTCTTGTTTTGTTTTACATATTAAAATATCTTGAGCACTTCAGTCATTAAAGAGAGGGGAGTGAAAATACTTTACTTTGTGCCAAAAGCATTACACCAATTTTGTACCGCTGCCTATTTTAGATCCCATTTATTATCAGTGGTCATAAAAACGACTTTTCTCTATGCAGATCAGCAAAGCTTCTATACTGCTTCATCTGTAAGTTTGGTACTTACTGATTTTTACTGAAAAATACATCCACATAGTACATTCTGTTTTATTTGAATTTGAAAATATTCAAGAAATAACTGAGTAAGAGATCACTAACATTTTTTGCTTTTATAAAGGCCCAATACTGAGAATGTATTCCCCTCTGCTATTTGAGACCTTTTACTCAGTAAATTCCTGCTTTCCTAAATTACATTTTCTCATGATACAAGTACATAACTTCACTGTGTAGGCTGCAAATATGGTGGGGGAAAAAAACATTTTTTAAAAATGTCGAGTACTATCCGATTATTATTTTGTGGCAAGTTTTCCACCTACATTAAAACCCACAGATAGTAAAAGTCAAAAGGAGCTGTGTTACACATCAGATTGGCTCCACAGGGAATGGAATTACTGTTTTTATACTGAGTTTAGTGGGTTTTATTTAACCACTTCACATTTTCAAAACTGAACTAGGAAACAACGGTATTTTAAACTATTCATGCTGTATTAGAATAGATGCTTCACAGGAGCCACGGTTTTAATTTTCCAAGTTACTCTGGATCTGAATATTCCCAAATGCTCTACACATGCAATACTATTTTTGGTTGAAGATTATTGCTTGAAGATATCTAAAGAACTCCTCTTTTTTTTTTTTTTTCCAAACATCAAATACCATAGGTCCCTGAAATAAAATGCAGCTGTTTGAAAATGCAGTTCCTGAATGAACCTGCCCTACAGGACTTTATTTTTAGGGGATCTGGGCTAAACCATCTCTGAGAGCAAGCTTCAGGGTAGAGTCTTGCTTTGACTTCTATTATACAATGTGTTCTCCTGCAAATAATAGCGGTTTTTTCTTCAAGGCAATTATACATGTTTTAAAAAGAAACCCTTATATAAGCCTTTCACAATTGAGGAAGGAGTAATTAACTTGCATAATTGTTAGTTGTGACCTGTAGTTTCAGTAATGCAGCTCAGCAGGCCTTTAGAATGTTCAGGCACAGGCTGCTAAATAGGATGTGTGAGCAAGAAAACGATGCAGTCAGAGTTTCACCCTCCTTTTCATCTATACACATCCCTGTCATGGCAGCAAACAGAGGGCAGATGTAAGAGGAGATGACCTTCAAGAACAGATCTCAGATATCAATTTTATTTCATAAATTTTATTTCTTCCCTCAGGACAGAGTATTTCTCCAAGATATTATGGTTGGCTGAGCAGGGCAGGAGGAAACACAAATTTAAAAACCCATTAGAGTGTCATACATATGACTTTATACAATTAATGAGAGATAGGAATTTCCATAAGATGTATGGTTAAAGAAGCATCAAGAGAGGTTATAAATCCAAGTTAAAATCCACAGATTAATTCTAGAAATAAAATAGGAAGTTTGAATGAAAAAAACCCTGAAACTTGAAGTAACTGAAAAGAAAAATAACCATGTGAAATCTTTGTAGAAAAAAAATCCTTTTCCATTACTTAAAAATTGACAGATGGCTAGCATTGCAGTTTACAACTCAGAAATGCTCTAAGCATGATGCTGTAGTTCTATTACCTCCTCTCCACTGCACCTTCAAGCAGGAAAGAAGGCCACTACGCTGGACCAACTGCCCTGGCATCAACCTGCTCACTAACCTCACATTCCTCAATTCTACATTCAGCACTCTCCTTTTGTTCCTTCTCTTTTCAGCACTTAAAATTTGCTCTATTTCAAATGACATCTAAATACATTATTTAAGTACCAAAGCAAAATTAGCAGATGCATGCTTTTGCCTAGTAGCTCTTCTGTACGATTAATAATTGAAAATCTGGTAAGTAAAAGCAGAACATCCTGGACATCAGCTTCTTACTTAGCTTTCTTCTCCATTACTGAGGTCCTCCTTTTGATAACTACCTTAAAAGATCATCTCAGGTAGGCATGCTACAGCAACACCAGGCAGGATTTTAAGGCAGTGACACTCCCTTGCAACATTACCAGACTGCAGTGCTAAATAAACATTGCTTTGCACTGACAGAGTCAATCTGCCCAAGGAGCTCACCCCTGTAATTGCTATAGTGCAGTTACCAGAATCAGTCCCAACGTACACAGGGGCTCTGATGGGTACAATTCACCAAGAAAACCAAGGCTGCCTCTAATTTGAACCTATATCACCTCTACACATCACCATAGTAAAATACGGCATCTTAAACAGAGGTTCTTTATGTGCAGCTTTGCAGTCGGTAAGGCCCTGCTAAAACCCCTCTGCAATGGATCAGCCTGCACAGCCACAGCCACAGAGCACTGCCAGGGCACTCGGTCACAGCGGGGACACCAAAGCAAGCAGGCATGGCCTGCTCCACTCCTCTGCCGTCCTCCACGCTCCCCTTGGTGCATCCATGTCTGAAACCCACCCCGCATGCCCACCCCACTTCTCTCAGTGAAGCTGATTCAGAATCAAACTAAAAAGGAGAAAATTAATGCAGAAAAAAACACCACTTCAAATATAGGACTGCGTTTCCAAAAGCAGCCTTCCATTTTTAGAGCAACAGCTTTTAAGTCCTCTGCTTGAGACATCTTGACTGTTATTTCCATGAAAGCTGAACGCTTCCAGCTCCCATGGAAATTAGCAAGTGAGGTGGGTGCTCAACATCTCAGCAAGCCATGGCAGCACTTTTGCAAAGGAAAAATGTTAAACCTGACTCACCTACAATTAGGAGATGCTATTCAGTTTTAGAAACCATGTAAAAAAATAAGCTATTGGAAGTAGGAAAAAAAAAGATAAATTAACTCAAAAGATGTAGTGAAAAAAGCAGCATTTGAAAACGCATTTAATTCCTGCATCCCCAGACTCGTGATTTTTCATAGCCTTGGGGATGTGCCAGCATGCTGAAAAGATGAAAGTTAACATTCTTTCAAAGGGGTTACACAGATGACACACTACTAACCATCAACAAAACAGTAATTACAATGGTTTTACATTTATTTAAGAGCATTTTTGACTAATAAGAGTTCCTTAAAAGACTGTTAGATATTTTGTTATGGTGGCATTTTTACATTGTGTGCAATTTGTACTCTACACAAGGCCTAAAATTTTAACTCACCCAAAGGCTCCACTAAAACTGGGTATTTAGGTCATTTATATTACCGCAGTGAAGCGTCAATTATTTCGTCTGATACTCCTAGCCATTCTGTAATTTGCCAAGAGTAATGTTTTCTGTCAGGAAACTCTGGCAAGTCAATAAGTGCAGGCTTGATTTGACTTGAACTGGCATCAAGGTTAGAAATGGAGAGGGCGAATGTGAATCTTCACTGTAAAACTAAATACTCTGGTTTGTGGGTGGTTAGCCATGTTTCCTGCTCCTTCTCCTCACCAGCAGCATCTCTTAATAGATACAAGGAAATCAACATAAAGAAATTTCTACTTGTCAATGAAAATGTCTAATAAATGCTAGACAGTGAATATGAAGCAACATAAGCAAAATATGCTGGACAGTTAGCAAAGGGTTTCAAAGAACAGGAGTGACCACTGAGGCAAACTCTGAATACAACAAGAACAGGAACATTGGTTTACATACACAGAGCACAAATTAGGATTTTTTTCTACTTACCCTTTTCTTCCCAGAGGGACAGCTTGGTCCCTGTAAGCTCCAGGGTATCCTGGGTCTTCCCCAGTTCTGCCCTTGGTAGCTGTTGAATGGTTGCCTAAAACCTGTCAATTATATTGTTCCTAAGTACAGAAAATGAATAGAAACCTTCATCTGTCAATTCAGACCTTCCTCTTCCCTTTGTGGGGAAAAAAAATGATGGAGAGGTCACTGACACCATCCTCTTCATGCTGATTTTAAGACCAGCAGAATTCAGTCATTGCTGGATGGACCAAGAATAATTAATTTTTATTTACCCCTATGTAAGAGGTACAAAGAGTTCTGGAAAAGACATAAATGCTACAACAGTCAGCTTTTTTTCTAAACTTATGGCAATAATAAATAGCAAATAAAACCAAACTAAGGAGTTTGAAAACCTAAACCCCTAAATGTTAATAGGTAGGTACAATACTTATTCTAAAAGCTAGTGAATTGTGTATTCTGTGATTTAAGCATCAGCAACTAAATTTGCTTCTGTCTGCTTTTTGGGGTACAATTTATTGTGCCAAACCACTAACTGTATCCATGTAGGACATGAGCCTAGAACAATTTAAAAAAAACATTAAATAGCAATGGCATATATGTTTATAACAGTTGGCCTACAAAGTCTTCATTTTCATTACCCTCAAGACTTGACTGTGTGTTGATGGCTGCTATTTTTCTTTTGCTTCTTGTTTCTTCTGTCAGTATCAAAAGAATGTCATCATCAATCTGCCTGTATTTTCTGTCTCTCTCGGCTAGTGATCAGACCAATCTATACCGGCGTTACAGTGAGCAAAATTACTTCAAAGCCCTTTCATTAACGGACAACCAAATAACCACTTCTCTCAGGTAGTCATACTTCTTGTCAGCTCCCAAGAACCCTGCATCCATGTACTGAAAGGGGAAAACAATGATACATCCTAAACTATAAGAACATTGACAGTAGCACAGTAATACCCTTAATAGTCTTCAAATTTTTTTCTCTTGAACAAGACAAACAAAAGAAATCCATTTGCTTAGACCTTTCACAAACTGCACATTTTGAAATTTCAAGTCAAAATAAGGGGCACAGATGCTATGATCCAAGAACAGCTGCTTGCTTAATCCATCAGGAAACTGATGCAAACAAAAGCTTAAATTAGCAAAATGACAAGAATTCAAATGTTGAGGCTGTAATTTTTATTAACTGAAAAGCAGAGTGTGCTTCTCAAATAACTGCAGAGAGGTGAAACAATATGCAGACATTACAATGCTGATGGATTCCCAGCTTCAAAATAATGACAAAGTCATTAAATTCTACCATATAGCAAATATAGTGTCTTCCTGGTGATTGGAGCTACTTTCATTTCACAGCTGCTACAGAAACTGTCAGATTGTTTGGGTTATGGAATACAGAGTGTAATTTTTTTTATTAAATGGCTTGTGCATCTAATTAGTTATTTAATACAACCAATGGTGCAAGCAGCCAAGTGGAACAGGTCTTATTTACTAAATCTAATGAGGTAATTTGTTAGGAAAAGTTACTGTGAAATGCTTGAATGAAGAATGAACAAAAATTACAGGGTAAGAAAACCAGGTTATTTTCAGCTCAGATATATAATATTAACCAGATGAACTGAAGACTTTCCCCAGGCTAGCACCTGAATTTGAGAGCTCGGTCCGTTGCTAAAATCTGGGGGAAAAAATACTTGTAGCAGTAAAAAGTTCATATTTGAATTGCTGCAAATGTAATTACAACAGCAAGAACCTGACACACTCAATCTACAAAGCCAGGTCATTTCTGCCAGCTCTGTTAACCCTTTTATGTTGCCAGTGCAATGTAAAGTACCTGCCAAAATACAGAAAGAATTCAACCTAAACCAGTGGTTTAAAACTCCTGAACCTTACAAAACTGGCACTGTAACAGGAGAGAAACCTATACAGTGGGGGACACAAGTCTTTTCATCCACAGGCATGATAAACATAGAAAAGCAGGAGTCAGAAAGATGATTTCAGGAATATCTCCCTATATTGAACAGCACTGAAGACACTGAATGCTGATACACAGCTTGTTGAAGTATGCTGCACAGGGAGTTTCACAAATTACATGCAAAAGTACAACCAAGGATGCACCACCGAGAAGGTCTCCCAAAAGAGATCTAAGCTGGTGCTTGACATTTTGTCTTCCCAGTGTACATTCAGTGTTCATCCTGAAATCACAGTAGCATGTCCGGCACAAGCTTAGTTTAACCCTAATCAGCAACAGAGGTCAACAAACAGTATTTTTAACTATTAGACAGTGTTTGGACCTTGAGTACTGGAAAAAGGAATAAATATCAAAATTTCCTCAGTGAAGATTATGCAAAATACAGCAATAAAAATTGATTTTCACCGGTATATAATAATTCATATGTAAAATTCAAAACCATAACGTGCACTTTAATATTCCTTGGCAGAAGATCTCATGTGGTACTTGGGTCTTCCTACTTCCTGACTTGCTACAACAAACTAGGAATCACTTGGCAGCTGTGAAGTATTATCTGTACAGTCCAGTTGCATAGCCTAAGCCGTAACAGAAGAGAACGACATGAGCCATCTAACTAAAGCTGCCTTGGGACACTAAAAATGTTGATTTAATCCCAAATTGATTCAAAACATTTTTAACTGGAACTAACACAACATTCTGATATTTTACATCAAGACTTAATGTTTCAATATTTCCTGGACAGTTATTTTCAGTGATATACTATTTTCACAGAATCTAACTGCAGATTATTTTTTTGTGGGTAAAAGGTAATTACCATAAAAAAGAAAGGAAATACTAAATGTATCCTTTCGTATCATTTAATGTATCATTTATCAATGTATCATTTACTTTAAAAACAATTAGGCACAGTTAAGATAGCAAAGCTATGAAGTCTTTGATACATGGTAAATAGTTGCTTTCATGTCATCATCTAAAAGTAGTCTAGCATACTTTAAAAAATGATCCAAAAATTATTCACCCTTCTAAGATTAATTCTCTATCTATTTAAAACTAGCATTGAATAAGAATATCAAAAGTAAAGGTGGACTTTTTCAAGAGAAATGTGTTGTCCACCAGAAGATACAGCTGAAGAAGCACAATTTAGACACTTTACAAACCTACCAGCAATTAACAGACCATTCCAGATGTCTCCAGATTGACGGTATTTGCCTCTAGATTGATGGTATTATCAGCTGGTGTGAACAGTCACATTTTGGAAAGTTTTAATGGCTCTTATTGATTCAATATGCAGAATTTGTAGGTTTTTGGGGGCACACAAAACAAATGGATTTATACTGAATTTGCTTTATATTTTCACGTATCCTTTTTTCTTGCTTTTTCTTCCATTGTTCGTGCTACCTCTATTGAGAGCCTGTAACTAAAAAGGTCATTTTTCCACTCCACTCAGTGCTTCTCAGGCCACACTTGGAACACTGTGTTCAGGTTTGGTCCTCGCTATGCAAAAAAGATGTGAACAGGCTGGAGAGGGTCCAGAGAAGGGTCACAAAGATGACCAAAGGACCAAGAAGCCTGTTCAATGAAAACAGCTGAGAGAGCTGGGTCTGTTAAGCCTCGGGAAAACAGGGCTTAGTGGAGACCTTATCACCATGTTCCAGCATCTAAAGGGTGGCTACAAAGAAGATCCAGATTGGAGATTCCCTTTCTGCAAGGAATCACATGGAAAAGACAAGGGGTAATTGGTACAAGTTACTTCTGGGGAGATTCTGACTGGACACAAGAGGAAAATTTTGCACAATGAAAGAAACCAGTCATTGGAATAATCTCTCCAGGGAAGTGGTGGATTACTCAACACTGGACATCTTGGAAGATCCAGCTAAAAAGGGTGCTGGGCCATCTTGTCTAAACTGTGCTTTTGCCAAGAAAGGCTGGACCAGGTAATCCCTGAGGTCCCTTCAAGCCTGGTATTCTATATTTCTGTGATAATTCAGTACTTAATTTATTCAGACATACAGCACTTTGCTAGAGAAGTAAAATAAATGCAAGTATGTGGTAATGTAGTAGAGCATACTTATAAGAGAAAAAATTCTCTCGCCAACTCCTGAAGCACATGAAAACCATTTCAACTTACTGAAGACTGAAGAGGTGAAAGGCTTATCAAATACTTGAGAGAAAACTGCTCCCAAATTATTAACACTAATTTACCACTAATTTTTTCTCTTATGTCTTCTCAAATGCTGTTTTTAAATTTTAGAATGTACATTTATATATACTACCTGTTCAACTACTTTGGTGCTTTACTGAAATAAAAACAATGAATGGTGCATTACTGAAATAAAACCATTGAATGGTTCCGGTTATCTTGAAGTTCTGAAGTTGTGCACAAATGCCATTAAACACTCTGTAGAATAACCCCACTGTCGTGATGGCTCTGAAAAGTAATCAGCTTTCAGAAAAGTCCAGCAGAACATTACTTCCTTGAAAATATCTGAGATAACTAATGAGAAGGTCATATACTGAAAAATACTCTTCCAATAAAAACCTAGGAAATTAATAGGTATGATACAAAACTGAAAAAAGATAACTATCTGTCTTGGGGTGACTTTGTGATATTGTATCCCATATCGCCTGCCCTACGCCCAGGCATGAAATCCTGTGCTTTTCTATGCCTTTCAAACTGGGTGAAAAAGAAAAGAAAAAAAAAAAGCCAGACGAACTTTTCAAAGCAGCGTGTGCTCCAAGGACACAGACACACAGTCCTCTGCATGCTCCTGCAACGGCAAGAGCAGAGGAAGCACCTTCCAGCTTTTCAGCCAGCTCTTGGCTCTGTTTCTCCCGAGAGAGACGGAGAGTTAACCTTTTCTTTTCCCTGACACTTTGGCTTCTTCTTCTTTTCTTCTGGAACTGTGCAACAACACCAAAACATCATCTCAGAGCTCTGGAGGGGCCTACGCCGAAAACCCAGCTCCAAAGAGGAGACAGATCACACTCGCAGAAGGACTTGAAAATCTTCCCAGGTTTCTCTCCCCAGCAAGAGGTTTTAATTTTTAGCATTTTTATTCTTTTCCTGTGTGTTTGTTAAATAAATAGTTTTTTCCTTCACTTTCCTCCAAGGAAAATTCCTTCCCAAACCTGGTGGGGTGGCTGTAACCTGCCTTCTAAGAGAGGACATTTAAATTCGGACATTCCTCTGAATTTCATCTCAAACAGGGACACTATCTTTTCAACACAGCTGTGACTAAGACCCAAAACTGAAGCTCAGAATCATTAATGACATAATTGGAAAACTCCTTAATTTTGAGCTGTTAAGTATCCAGACACTAAATCTAAAAACCTAGGAGAAAGAAGATGTTTCTACAGTCTGCAATTTTGTTTCAGTTACAAATGCTACTTAAAAAGGAGCCCTCATACATTTGAAACTTGGCTTAGAGAATACTATGAACTGTTGAGTAATGCCAGTCTATCTCACATGACCTGCCACATAGCAGTTCAGTTTTCTTCAATTTTCAGTATTTCAAAAGCTAAGTCCAACTTCACAATCAATGTAGAGAATAAACAGGTTAATTTGCAAAGTAATTCACCTATTTATTGCAAACATCTCCCTTAGGATTACATTAATTACATTGACTATAGTGACTAGATTGTCAGTGCCCATAAACCTTAAGGTGACTGCCTCCCATCAGTTTTTACATATTTTTCTCTTATATCTACTCTTGGTGAGGTAACACTCAAGATAGACTGCCATTAACAATCTGGCAGATTTTTTCCTGTACCTGAGGACAGAATACAAAATCAAGTGGCTCAGAACCAATTAGAAATAAAAGTTTTAAATCTGAATCAACTTCAGAGATGCTTTATTCACTTCTACACATAAATACATAAAAACTCTGAAATATCGGTGAAGAAGAAAAACTTACTTCCTTCTTTACTAAAGGGGTTTCTTTTTCTCATTATTCAGGCTTTTTTGTGATGTGGAGAGGCTGTGAATCACCTGTTTACAGTGGAAAGGTGACTCTCAATGCATTTGCCTAGAAACACTTAAAAGGAAGGATATAGCAAAAATAGGCAAGCTGCCCAGCTGTCCACTGAAGCATTTAGCCCTGTACTCCGAGGCAGCATCCACTGGTGCAATCACATCAGAAATCTCAGGTTCTGTGTTTCTTGGTTTAATTAATTATTCTGACAGAAAGCAGGATAGCTCTACTGCAGCTTTTTGACTGTGAGCTTCACTATGCAAACAGAACTATACTTGATATCAGTGTCATTTTATAGCTGACAAGTTTGTCAGTTCTAACATGATAGAAAAATCCATAGCTCTTGTGTGGTAAACCTGCTCAAAATGAAGTGGAAAAGCATGCTTCTGCAAGTTTTAATTCTTCTGCCACTGATTGGATTCAGCACATAGAGAGAAGCCAAGACATTTCATTCAGGACATTGCAATACGCACAGAAACCAGGAGGTCTCTTCTAATTCTCCTGCTCCTGCAGTGTACTTTATAATCTCCCTCATGGATTTACTGGAGTCTGCCTTATTACTATCTATATGCCTACTATCCCCATATGAAGATTCAAGGCACACTGGTCTGGTGTTAACAACCGTCCTCTACTTTCCAACCTAAATTCACTCATGGGTTTCTTGGATCCCATGATCGTCAGCTCTGTCCAGCACCACAATCCAGTGCAAAGTTTCTTAAATGCAAGACCTTGGAATTGTAAACAGTCACTCTGGTTGGTTTTGCCAGTGCTTCATTACCTGTACTAGATATGCCTCACTGTATCTCTCACAATACATACTTACTTAGTACACGGCTGCATAGCCTCAGTACACTAATTGTACTAGCTATGATCAACAGCAAATCCAGGTATTTTCTCCTTTATCCTGAATTTCCAGGAGGTATCACTTATAAACTCAAAAGTACTTGCCCTTCTGACTGAATGTAAACTCACGGCTGTTACATCAATCTTCAAGGTCAACTTTTTAACATTGTTTACATCTCCAAATTTTACACAATCAGCTGTCTCCACTGTTGCTGTTTTTAGTCAGCATCACTAATGAAAACATCCTCTAGCTCTTGAGTATGTCTATCCCTGGCCTGACTGCTCTGTTTTCAACCTACACACCAGCATGACCTGTTTGCCCAGTTTGCTACCTAATTCACAAGTCTACAGCATCGGCAGAAAAAAACCCACTTCAGTGTTACCTATGTAGACTAAAGTTACAGAAACGCTCAAAACAAGTTTCACAGAATTCGTGATGTTTGGTAGGGGCCTCTGGAGGTCATCCGGTCCAGCCTCCCTGCTCAAGCAGAGCCACCTAGAGCCAGCTGCCCAGGACCATGTCCAGTTGTCTTTTGAAGCTCTTCAAGGATAGAGACTGCACAATCTCTCTGGGCACCCTGTACCAGCATTCAGTGACCCCTCACAGTAAAACAGATTTTTCCTTAGGTACACACAAATAACACATCACTGGCTCATGTTCAAATCAGTGTTTTCCAGGCCCCCAGGTCTTGTTCTACAAAGCTGCTTCCCAGCTGAGCAGCCCCCAGCATAAACTGCTACATGGGGTTGTTCATCCCTGCGTGCAGGACTTACCATTTTTCCTTATTGAGCTTCATGAGGTTCCTGTCCACTAATTTCTCCTGTTGAGGTCCCTCTGGACAGCAGTATGACCATCTCGCACATCAGTCACTCCTCCCAGATCTGTACCATCAACAAATTTGCTGAGGGTACACTCTGCTCCATAACCCTGATCACTAATGAAGATGTTGCACAGGAGCTGGCCCAGTATGAACCTTTGGGGTGCACTACTAGTTACTGTTCTCTGGTCAGGCTTTGTGCCTCTGAGCTTGGTCCATCAGTCAGTCAGTTTTCAGCCCACCTCTCTGTCTGCTCATCCAGCCCACGCTTCATCAGCTTCTTTGTGAAGATGTTGCAGGAGACAGTGTTGGCAGCTTTAACGAAGTTAAGGTGGACAAGATACACTGCCCTCCCCTCACCTACCAGGCGGGTCATTTTTAACTAGCAGCATCTGGCTGGTCGAGCATGACTTCTCCCTGGCCAACCCATGCTAAGTACTCCTAAAGACCTTCTTGTTTATTTTAACTGCTTTGAAAACACTGGAAAATATACCATCTGTATTCAGCACTTTAGTAGTTAAAAATTAACATAGTTAAATCTGCTTTAGTGTAAATCCACATAGACTGAAAATTTATCATTTTAGTGTATAGCAGGTTTTCTTCTGATTTAAGCCACCCTGTTTTTTTCCCAAGTAACAAAAAAGTACAAGTTTTACAATCCACACACATGTTCTCCCAGAGGCATGTGGAAAAAAAGAAACTGATTGATTGCAAAAGAATCAGTGCACACTTTCCATCAAGATCCTAAGTTTTTGAGAGATTTTCTATGAACCCTAACAAAATTCCCTCCTAAACCCTATCCCCAAATCTTTGCCCTCTAATTACTAGAATCTTAGCAGGTAACTGTAAGTAGACTAATCAAACAAGAAAAACTGCACCTCTTTTCAGCTAAGTGTATAAATCCTGGTCTCTCATGTTTTTCCTCCCAATTAAGCAGTTTGCAAACTTGACAAAGCTTTTGGGAAAAAAAAATTCTATTAAAAATTCCAGAACTCTTTGAGTCTACATAAATTTTCAGGATGAAAATTTGTTACCTGAACTATGGAATAAACACATCTAACAATATATGAAAGCCCTCAGCACCCTCAGGAAATTCTTCAATGACCTGAATGTGTCAAAAAGAGGGAGAAGCAGATGACCATACTGAAAAACAATGCATGAATGAGAAACAGTAGATCAACTACTTACTGTATCATGGCAAAAAAAGTATTTTCATCACAATTCAGTATATGCTTAGAATTGATGAATTACTTTTTAAAAAATCATTCTTGTCACACCATGTATGATTTTGCTCTATAACATGTCAAAATCTGAATACACCAGAAAGCAAAAGCATTGAGTTCTGCTTAGAAAACATGACACCACAATGAACTCTGGTGTCAGACTGTGCTTTCTCTTATGAATAGTTTAACTTTCAGGAAAGGTCCCCAGACATAACTGATAAATAAGTTTACAATGAAAATAAAATACTGTTCTCTTTTTTCAGAATAAAATTACTCAATTTCCACATCCCAGATAAAACCTTCAAAAAATAGTTCCATAAGTCTTGATATCCTTACAATAAATTACCAGAAGATAATGAGAAAAATCAGTGTTTCTATGTTGTGAACACAGAATTGGAGATGACTTCTAGCGTTTGTTACGTAAGTTAAAAATAGAAAGTTTAGTAGTGTGGAGATGAACACAATACCAGCAATTACATGTGGAAAACTAAAGAAGAAGCTAAAGGGAAAAAAGTTATTACCTTTTTGTTCCTTTTTTTTAATCTTTTGTTCCTTAAAAAATTACCTTTTTGTTCCTTTTTTTCATCTCCTCTTTGTGACTGTGCAGCAGCTATGCACAACTGTACAAGGAGACATTTTTGAACCACCACCATACAGTTAAATGCTGCTGCCACACTGATTCAACAGCTGCAGAAATTAGCCTCATCCATTAGTAAAAAGCTTTGTGCCCCTTCATATTTTTTAAATTTTTACTTGCAAGCAGTTGGTTTCAAGAGATACCTACATCTTCTTCAAAATACAGGGTAAGGTTAATTCTCCTTGGCAGGTTTTCAAGGACTAAAAAGAAAAACAAGCACTACATTTTACTTGAACCTGAAAAAACCCCTCTGAAATTCTGCTACTTCTGGAACAAAGAGATTAACATTCCTCAATTAAGAAAGAAGAAAGCTTTCTTCAAATTCATTTGCAAGCCCTACATACTATTTCATCAGTTAAGAGATTAGAAGTGCGAGTGAACCGGTTTCCAAGGTAACTGGACTAACCATGGGGAAGTCATCAGAGTGATAAGGAACTCAAAACATTTAGGAGGTACCATATGGAAATAGAAGAGAACCTGATGAACTGTAGCTATTTAGATAAGCCTAAAATTTACTTGTTTTACACAAGTGAAATAGGATATATTAGGTCAGTGTTTCTAATGTTTAAATTTCAAGTTCATTAACAGCGCCTGAACACCTGATGTGGGACCAGAGGAGATGGTACCTCTCCTCTAAAACCACAAGCACGGGCAGATCAAGCCCTTCAGTGCCCATGCAACCCAGGCTGCCTCCCGAGTTTCTGCTGCATGGCTACCAGTACAGCAAACTAGGGACACAGATCCCGGCAGCAACAGGAAACCTGAACAGCGTTTAAAACAACTGAGATGGCAGAACTATGGGGTTTAGGTCTCCACAGGTCCCCAGTTTAGTTACACTACAAATGCCACTAAAAATAGATAAACTCAACAAAATTTAACTTAAGAAGCCTGTTAAGAGGTGGGGTTTTTTAGGTTTTAGAGCTTTAGGAAGTTCCATTCCTAGAAATGCAATTAGGTGACGATACAGAAAAAAAAAATTTACTTATTTATGTTTATTATTGTTGTTATTATTTATCATTTATATATTATTTAAATTATTTCTGTTATTTAAATTATGTTTATTGCTATTATATGCAAACCTAATTACCACCAACTACAGTACTTAAATACAGTACTTGACATTTGCAATTTTTTATCTGGATGTCATGATTCAGCAAATCTGTGAAAACTAGAAGGCACAAGTGTTTCAGCCACAGAGAAACCCAACATTTAGAGCAAATTAAAACACAGCATAGAAAAATAAAAATAGCTGGCGTTACATGGTGCCTTCTAGGTGTTGTTTGCTTTTTCCTCCTGCACAAATTGCACAACATACATCCATTTGCACCATCAATCCACACTGAAATTTGAACTCAAGGCAAAACACAACCAATATACATTTGCAGGCAAGCTTTTTAACTGAGGGCATTCATTTATGCATGCAGTCTGAAGAAAAAAAAAAAAAGATTTTGTAGGCAAAACAGGCAAGTTACTCCCAGTCTGCACAGGGAGGAGACAACAATTTTCTTCTGCGAAGGTGGAAGAGAGGCTTTCTGGAAAATATGCTGAGTTGCTGCTATGCATCTGCTGTTCCTCAGATGGGGCAGACACTCTGACATACAGCCAGAGCCCAAGGACACAACAGGCCGGGGACATGAGGGACAAAGTTTGCCTTTGTTTCAAGACCTAGACTGGGCAGTTCATTTCATTTATGTTAAATACATCACTGGCATATTACATGCAATGGATTCACTTGGATTCACTTTTGTTATTCTATACTGTGGGAAACTGTTATTTTTCTTTTTCAGTGCCCCAAATAGCATTTCTGAACACTTCTGAAAAAATCTGGGAGAGAAAAGACCAGCTCATAATATCTGAAATACTTTTCAGAGCTCAATCCTGTAAACTGCTTCTCAGCTGGAAACACCATCACCTGCTGCAAAAATCCAGGGGGTTTCTGTAAGAATACAAACTGAAAAAGCTTTTCACTCAGTGCAAATAGCCTTAGATCACACAAAGTTTTCATATGCTTCTTGTGCACTAATTTCTTAATTTGCAGTACCAGAAAAAAGTTTGATAGAGCAGCAAGATAACTCCACATAATAGCAAAAATATCTTGTGCAGATTCAAAGACAAAATCTTCCACATTATATAATGCCTCTGAAAACTACTCACAGAACACAATACAGAATACATTTTCTTAAGATACCCACACAGAGGAAAAAAAAAGGCAACACCAACCCCCAAACTTTTAGCTTGACTGAGGAGAATTCACTGCACTGGGGAAGAGTTGTTGTGTAGCTCACTAACAGCAGGATGCTACTGTCCTTCTACATCTGCCCACAATTTATCAAATCAATGCAAAAAAACCAAATCAAAGCCTGTGGAACACAACAGCACAAAAAAAAACACCCTCTAGGTCTTATCATCCCATAAGGTACTTAAAAGACTGGCAGTCCAGAGAGCTTCATGATGGGATGGAGTAATTATGTCAGCTTAACACGTCTGCAACAAGCCTCCCAGCACCTTCAGTCTTAGGTTAACACAGGGAGAGTCACCACACTTGCTATGTAAACATGCTTTAAACTACCACAGGAAAAGGAGAAGACCACTATCTGTAAATGACATAAAACATCATATAGCTGCCTCTACAGAATGACATAAAAATGAACCAGCCATCACCCCCAAATTTAGGAGAAAAATCTCTGATTCTTCAAATATTGTATTCTGAAAAACAGCTTACCAGAAGCCTGAACTTACAGTCAGTTGTATATAAAGAACAGGCATTTATTTAGTTGCATGCAGGAACCTAGATACTCAATCTAACCAGGAATTTTGTCTTCAAATTGGAAGTTTTCTAAACTACATCCTTGAAATACCATAAATAAAATTCTGGGAAACCATCAGAAAAGCTCACAATCTCTTGTCATGTATAATTGTAGTATATAATTATTAGCAGATTCTAAAAGCATCCATCAGCAATTAGCATTTGGAGAGGCAGGCTCAGTAAGAAATATAAAAATAAAATAAAATAAAAAAAGAAAAAATACATTACTACATTGCAAAGTAAATTAGTCTTTTATTGGGCACCAAACAGCTACAACTAGACTGCTTTTGGTACCAACCTGTCTTACTTAATTTTAATTCAGGTACACCTAATTTATACTGCTGCCTGCAGCAGTATATACACATACTCCCCATGACAGTCCCCCTGCTCTTAAATCTCTTGTTTCCAGATCATAGCTTGATACCATTATAACAACGAAAGAAGAACAGATTCTGGGAACTGTAATTTGTTTCAAACTTCTATTGGCCAAGCATATAATTACATCCATGAAAGATAGTATTTTCAAGGAAGTATCAAGTCACATTGGACTGCTGCAGAGAATAAAGTCAGCACTATCATAAAAACACTCGGAACTCAAAGCACGGGTTGAAGCCACTTTCTTTTACTTCCTCTGTATTAATTTCAGTTTCAGTTCTGCTGAAGATACCATGGACAACAAGCTCATTCTTGTCAGCCAGTCACATGTGATGTACAATTCTGTCCACAGTACATTACCTACCTTCTCATAATTTCTGAAACCTGGTTTCACAGATAGTAAAGAGCTACAATAAAGTGGGAGGTGTGTTCAGAGAATCTGAGGACCACGCAGAAGTTCTCTCAAATCACAGTGGTGCAGGAGAGAGCAGCAGTGCAGGCAGGAGGCAAGTGCTCCAGCACAGGTGGCTGCAGCTCCAGGCTCTTTCCCCAGATTTCACTTGTACTTCATTTACTCATAAGTCTCTGAGCATATGTTGAAAACAATGAGTAATACTTTTCTTCTGAACTGTAGTATTGTGACATCAATTCACCAGTATCATAAGCCTCCCCAAAAGTTGTTTTACAGTTTTTATTTTGCATTAAAACTTGAAGGTCTTAATTCTACTCCTCCCTCTTCCACTAATCCCTGTTGCATAACTGAGCACTATTTCATCTTCCGCTGACTGTTTCTCTCCCTACTATCTGTTGTACTCATTTATATTCATTATGCAGACAAAGAGATATTCTAGCCACGAAGTGAACACCTCGATAAGGCCCTGACTGTCTTCAAGACACAAATAAGAAAGCCTACCCTGGGGTTAGCCTGGTTTTAAAATTATTCTAACTTCTTTATTCATTGATGTTTTATTTATCTCTCCCCCCAACCTAGCCCTGGGGGAATTCTCCACATTGAAACTGCTGTAGAGTAATGGAGTTAAATGTTAGCCTTTCTCACGTCCAGCCACCACTTTCAAAGAGCATAATGGGAGAGACAACAAAAAAAAAAGGCAGGTTTCAACTGATACTGTGACTGAAGAAAACAGGATGGAAAAGCATCCAGAAGAGGATTCTGGTTTGAAACACAAATAATATCTGTTATCACTAACTGGGGACTCCAATAAATGTAAAAGTACTTACGTTCGTATCAGCTGGTCAAAGGAAAGCACAACATTTATGTACAGACTAAATCAAAAATCTGAAGTTGATCACTTAAACTTTCCACAAAATCCAAATGGAAATGAAGTTGCAATAGGGATGGTGCTCCACAAAGTAAGCACAAACATTGACCAAGTCAGCCCTGCCTAGGGTGAAGAATCAATTTATTGAGTACTACAGTTTCTCTGACTTCTTCCAGCTTAATGCCCAGGTAAGAGCTGCAAACAGATGCCTCCTTTACTCAGGGCTCAAAGCCTACAACTGCCTCCTGAAGGCAGGCGACTGTCACATTTGATCAAAAACCCAAGAAAGATCTAACACTCTTTGTGAAAGCCTATCCAGGAGATGAAGATGACAGTAGTGATCACCATATAAAAGGCCAAGTGCCTAGACTGCTCATCCACTACATGGGAGTTAAAATTCAATTCCCCTTACATCGAAGAGTCTCTTCTTAAATCTAACAGCTCCTTATCATTTCATTTTAACGAGTCCTTCAGCACATCTCAGATCCCAAAGCTGTCTCCTCAGTGCCTAAAGGAAACAGTCTAAATATTAAGCTATGCAGTCATGTTTGTCCTTGTGTTTTTCTAGTGCCAGGACCTGCAAAATCATCCAGCACAGACAGTTCTTTTGGTCCCACGTTCAACTGAAAGGATGGAAGAACGCAATGTAACCTACAGTGTAGCGTTTAGGCAAATGCTTTTCTAGAAAATTATGGAGGTCCAAGTGCCCTTCCTATGCACATCTTCCAAAGATGGTTACACCTCCTCCATGCTCTTTTATTAATTGTACAGACAAGCCAAAGTTTTTTATTAAAATGGTATTGCAGATTTTCAATACACCTGAGAAGTTGCTAGCCTTCATGAGATGATGTACACTGCACTCTAAGATCAGTAAGAAATCTCATTATGCGCTAGCAAATAGCTAAACACAATATTGATCAGCTTACAGAGGTGTGATGTGATCACACAAAGGAGACTCGCTAGTAATTAAACTAAAGAACTGCTTCCAGCTGAAGGCACTACAGCCTCTGTCATGAATCTGTGCCACTTGTTATAAACTGTCAGGCAAAACTACAGGCGTTTTTTTTTTAGTTATACATGAAAAGTACTGAGAATTATGAAT
Organism: Dryoscopus gambensis; assembly: GCA_013389985.1. Taxonomy (NCBI): domain Eukaryota; kingdom Metazoa; phylum Chordata; class Aves; order Passeriformes; family Malaconotidae; genus Dryoscopus; species Dryoscopus gambensis. The sequence goes on along the minus strand of WEIT01010268.1, from coordinate 48,205 downwards.
TTTAAGTAATTTCCTTTCTTAATAAAATAGCTTTGCATCTCTTTGAATATTAACAGATAATGAAACTATTTCCAGCAAAGCATCAGTTCATGGTTTCATTAAAAATCTACCTGAAGCAGACTTTTCTGACACAATTCTTGTAAGCGGATCAAGAGACCATCCCACCACTACTTAGTAAAATTAGACAGCCGACTACATGTTCAGTGCACTGTTTTAGGCTCCTTGCATAACAGACTGCAATTCCCAGGGCTGGTTGCTTTGGGAAAACAAAGTCAAAGCACAGAATAAGTGCCCACAATCGTTATTATCTTAGCTAAAAAATATCCTACAGTCTCACTGCTAGACTTCCAGCACAGGTGGCAAGTCCACTGGCAATTCATGAAATGGTTCAGCCTTACCTTCTAATAATCATAATTATGCTTCCATTTTTAAGAAAAATTCCCCAAAGTCATCTCAATTTGAGAAGCTTTTTAACTTTGTCACCTTATTTTGCTGTATTACACCACTCTCTGAAGTTCTGTTTGTTCCATACTTTCCCATGCTCTTAAGTTTAGTTGCTGTCACACATCCACGAGAGAAGGAAGCACTGTCTTGTTTTGCAACTTCCTGAAACTCACTCTGTTCAACACTGCTGAATGCACCATAAGATCACACAAATTAGTATCTGTGCATTTCTTTAGGTCACTGCCATCATCATGTCTGTCCAGGTGCCCTGTTAAAAATGCATAAATTTTTATTCCGTATGTGTTAGCCAAATGGTGCAGAAAATGACACAGGACTCGGTGATGTTGTAATGATAGTTTCCAGCACTGTTGTCTGTCATTCTTACACAGTAGAGTTTGCATCCCATAGTAAAAGGGCACTCAGGAATTCTTGCATGCAAGCTCAGTGTACAGAATCAGATTCGGTGGCCTAATCCCTGGAAATCCATCACCAGAACTACTGAACTAATTTACTGATCAAGTTCCTGACAGCAGCATGACAAAGGGCTGCACAATGTCTAGGAGTCCCAAAAATACCTTATTTCTGATGCTGACACTGATGTCTACACCAAATATACAAATGTAAGCAGAAGAAATATACAGATGTAAGGCAGAAGCAGTTCATTCAAAGTAAGATATTTCAAATGTACTTTATTGCACAATTGCATTTTTTTCACTGTAGAAACTTGATAAAATCTGAGGTCCAAAAGGGGTATGAGGGACAGTCCTCCTTTTCATCTGCTGCTAGTGGTTTTTTCAAGTAGTGAGACAAAAGATAAAATTTTGACCTTTATTTTCAAAGTAATCCTAGCCAGACATTAAATGACAACTATTATTCATCAAGTCACCAAGTGATGTTATATCTTGGAATTCTAGTGCTAATAAAAGGCAAAGAATTTCATCTAGTATTTCATTATTACAGTACCACTCTTGTTTGAAAGAGAACAAAAAATACCTAATACCAGAGAAAAGTCATGGCATGCTTACCTTTAACAGACTTTTGCTACATCCTCCTGGCAGGTTTACCCTGCACTGCAAAAATTCTTGCAGCTAAAGTAAGCCCCACACACTTGGGAGCATTATGTTTGTAATGTAAGAATAAATTACAGAGCTTTTAAGATGAAAATTAATCTTTCAAAACATTTTGATGAATTACCACCACAGTATTTCATTAGTTGAGTATCTGCATACACAAATAAGTTTGTTCTCTTAACTCTTATTTTTCTAGGTGTATAAGCATATCCTCTAAAAAGTTAGTGGCAGCAGATTTGCCAGTAAGTTGGTCAGATGAAGCAGATACTCCACACAACACAGACCAGAGACTTTCCCTCCTCTCAGGTGTCAGCCACAGTTTTAAGCAAAACTGCGATAGAACATATGGCACATCTAGATTTTGCTGTCTCTCACACAATAAAGAAGCAAGCTATCAAAAGCAAAGCCTGAGATCAGAACAATCTGTGGAGAGTACAAGAACCAGAGAATGAACAGCATTCATAAAGCCTCTAGGGATATGAAGCTACATACTTTACACATTCTTTACTCATTATAAACAATAAAATATTAACAAAATCTATATATAATGCTGCAACAAAAACTCGGTGGAGAAGGTACCACAGTAAATTCTTTACTCTTTTGAGTAATGAATATGATCGGCATAAAACAATGAAAAAATTATAAACTGTCTTTTCAATTTTTTAATGCAATGCAAAATGTCAAGTATGCAGTGCTAGAAAACAAGCAAACTGAGGATGAAAGAGGAAATTCTGTCCTAGGCCATGACAAAACTGCAGCCCTGCAAGTGTCCAGAATCAAGGGGCGGGGGAGAACAGGGAGAAGAGAAAAAAACCCAGAGACTACATTTTAAAACCTAAAAATCTCTACAAAGCTCAGGTACCATCAGGTAGTCAAGTGAGGGAAAATAGTGAAGAAAGAGTTCAACTGCATATTTTGGATAATGCTATATTGAAGGACAACTGATGCACCAGGAAGCAGCTAGCTCTTAAAAAAAGGCCAAAAACCTGCCCTGTGACTTTGAGTTCTAAAGGCTGCAAGTGCAGTGCTGCTGATTACCATCAGCTTATGAAAGCTGAGGCAGGTGCCTGCCAGGACACAGTGCTGGGTGCTGACCCGGCCCTGACTCAGCCTGTGCTCCCACCCCATCGGCCAGCTGGGGCAGGAGACCATCACTGCTCCCCCACAACCCTCGCCAAGCCCCTGAGCTTCTCACTGCTGGATTTAGCTTCCAGCAGCACAACATTCTCAAGCTAAATCCAGCTTTCTCAAACTCAGAAACTTGGAGTTCTTAATGGAACGGATTAACTACAGGGGTTCTTCGGGGCTTAGAGACACAAGTGACCCTTTGCACTAGGAAAATAAATAAATAAAGTAAATCATATATGAGCACAAGAGGCTTGCTTTAATTGAACCACTTTTGAGCCAAAGGAGTGAAGAACAATTTATACTATTTTCTACCTTTTATTCCTTTTTTTCAAACTGGTATTTAAAAAACTTCTCATTAACCCCTCTCATGTTTTAGAAATGGCTGTTGGTCATCTCCAGACATACACATTGGCCTTTCTTCTGGGAGTTCTTAAGCTTTACAAGACCAGCAAAATGCCTCTCCCCTTCATTACTGGAGAGATAAACTAGATAAACTAGACAAAATCAGCAACTTGGTACATTTTAAAAAGTGAGTAATTTAAAGATTTCACTCAAGGTGTACAGCACCAGGTGAGATTATTTATCAGTTTAACCACAGCTTTTGAGTATTTGGATTCAACTGGGCACCCACATCACATTCCCATTCCAATCAAGGCTTGCCCCAGCAATAGCCATCCAGACTTTGGCTACTGCTACCTGCAAAATGTTAGTGGGCTTTGCCTCTGCTGCAAATAAACACTTCTCCTCAACAGTTTTATTTTTGTATAGGCGGTTTTAAATTTTTCCTCTTCATCATAAATATTAAACTCATAATATTTGTTTAAATATTTCCCCCAAATCTTTTGCCTTATTAAATGTTACTTCTAAGGTTAGGTCAATCTGCTTATGTATACAACAAAATATGTCCCAAAAAACCCCTTAAAATCCTTTCTTAGCTGTTTTCTAGCTTCTCATTAACAAGAAACATTAAAAGTCTAGCATCAATCCTTAAACTTAACTATCTGTAATTACAAAATAACAAAATAAAAATTCAAGCTTTATGCAATGAGGTCTGACTAAAATAATCATATACATTTAAACAACTAACTATTACAATCAAACCTACTGGAGCTGCTGCATCACCTTTGGATTTGCAAAACCATGCAGTCTTAAAACCTGATAAATAATACAAGAGGTCACCTAGTATATTTTACAAATAATAAAGTTAAGACAATTTGTCTTGGATGCAATTTAGCTGCTTCCTTTATCAGAGTTCACTATTAGGAAAATAATTTTTCTCTGATCTAAATGAAGCAACAGAACCACATGATGGCTCAAGCTGGAAGGGATCTACAATGGTCATCTGGTCCAACCCCCCTGCTGTAGCATAGCATTTCTTGCCCAGGACCATGTCCAGACAGTTTTTTAATATCTCCAAAGATCGATTATCCATAGCCTCTCTGGGCAACCTGTGTCAGTGCCCAGTCACCCTCACAGGGAAGAAGTTTCCTGATGTTCAGAGGGAACCTCCTATGTTTCAGCTGGTGCCCACCCTGTCACTGGAAAGAGCCTGGCTCTGTTTCCCTTGCTCCCTCTCCCTTCAAGTATTTATATACATTAATAAAGCCACCCTTGAGTCTTCACTTCTCCAGGCTCAGCAGTCCCAGTTCTCTTAGCCTTTCCCCACAGGAGAGATGCTCCAGACATGTAATCATCTTCATGGGCCTTCACTGGACTTTCTCCAGTCTCCTACGCTAGGGAGCCTGGAACAGGACCCAGAACTCCGCATGTGGCCACACCAGTGGTGAGTATTGAGGAGGGATCACCTCCCTTGACCTGATGGCAGCACTCATCCTAACAGAGCTCAGAATACAATTAGCTTTCCTTGTTACACGAGAACATGGCTGACTCACGTTCCACTTGATTTTCCCCAGCACCTCAGATCCTCTTCTGCAAAGCTGAAGAGGATCCACCCTCTGGATGGTCCCCCTGAATATAATGGTGCATGGAGCCAGGCGCGGGACTTTGCACCTCTCCCTGCTGATGTCTGCTCATCTAGCCCATATTTAACAAGCTTCTCTATGTTATGTGAAAAGTCTTACTGAAGTGTTTACACAGTAGCCACTGCTCTCCCCTCACCTATTAGCCAGTCATTTCTTTGTAGATGGTTATGAGGTTGGTTAGGCATAACTTCCCCTTTTTAATGGTCAAGACTTACAGGTAATGACTGTGTCATGCACTTGCAGTAAACCTCAGCAAGTCTCAGCAGTTATTTTGGATCTACAGCTGTTAAGCCTGGACAATTTCTCACTGGCCATATATAGAGAAAGAGAAAAAAGAAAAAAAAAAAAAGAAGGAAAAAAGAGCCCTTCTGTTTAATGGTATTTCCCTTCCCCCCAACTTAACTATTAGCATGAAAGAAATGTGCAAAACATCAAGGAAGCATTTTTTAGTCAACCTACTAAATTAAGAGAGATAAAACTGAGCATCTACTTTAGAGGAAAATGCTGGGCAAAGGCGAATAAAGAGCTACACGGTCTGGTAGTCTCTTCCTATAAAATGTCATACTGAAACATTCTCATTTGTGTTAGTGCACTTTGCCACACTCCTAAATTACCAGCTTGTTTCAAGAGTGTTTAAAACCTCTGGGTTAATGAGTTCTCTCTGGTTTTCCCTTGCAAAAAAATACAACACTAAAATATTTTGAGTACTCTGTTTAAACAGTCCATGCACAATGAAATCTACTGGGCCATCACTCAAGCCAACACTAATGAGAAAGTATCTTTGGGCTTTTAAGAAGGCAGAGTTAACAGGTAAATATTTAAGTACGTCAGATTCTACACATTTAAGGAATCTAGAGTATGTCACTACCTAAATATATCATCATCCATCTTAAAGACGACTGCAAGCTTATAAAGATGTAAAGACGATTACTGGGTAGATAAAAAAAAAATCATAATGCTTTATCATAAAGGCCATGATCTAGATGAATTAGAGAGGAGTTTGATAGCATGACTTTTAAAAGCCTCTCTATATTTTATTGCTTTCAAACAACTAAGGTGAAATGCAGCAATTTTATCAAATGGAAGTCCCTACGTCTACAGGCAGCATAGACTGAATACTGGAAGATATCCTTTCAACATGAACCAGCATCTTATGCCCTTGAGATTATTCACTGAATATTAAGGCAGATGGAGACTGCAGAGTGGAACATCAAAAGTTACAGATGTGCATAGACTAAGAAGTGCAGCTTTATGTGTAATAGCACAAGGCAAACAGGTCTTGGAGATAAATCTGCATTCACGCCTTCCACTGACTTCATCATATGGAATTATCTGAGTGATCTCATGGGTCTCTTGAATCAACTCTCATAAGTAACTCGAGTAAAATTAGCTTGTCTCAATAGAATGCTTTCTATATAAAAAACGACACCACAGAATAACATCTATTGCTTTGTACCATTTAATTACAGGAATATCTGTTACTCTTTTTAATAGATTTTTTGTGGCCTTCAAGTTCAACACAGCTAAAGGTAATTGCAACATTTTACAAAATTAACAGACACCACTAGACAACACAGTAGTCTATCAGGAATGCAGGAAGAGTGCCTGCTATTAAAATTTTTTAATCTTAGTTGGAAA
>WEIT01010268.1:30247-41853 GCA_013389985.1 Dryoscopus gambensis | reverse complement strand
GCAGAGATGCAATAATGGTCCTTTTCAGGCCTTGTGCATCACTCAACGAGCAAGACAAATTTCTTAAGGTCCCTGTTTTATGACAGAATTAACGAAGAGAACTACACATAAAAACATCAAGTTGCTACAGCTCTTCCTGCAAACCCACTCTCCTTGAGCAGAATCCATCAGACACAGTCCAGATGAAGTTTCCTTGGTGAGTTATAAAATGATACCCATAATTCCCTACTACTTCCATAATATTTTGCTTCATGTTATCTAGAATGCCATGTGCCTTCCTCACAACTGCATCACATCACGGGTTGCTGCTGTCATTTTGCAGGAGCAAGTCAGAGTGGCTTTCTCCTTAGCTGTCATCCCCTACAAATGAGTCACTAGTTTACCGTGAAAGTTCTTAGCACATAAATCCACCTCCATTACTCAAGTCCTCCCAGTCACCCATATTTTACTGTAATCCTATGCAATGATAAGGCTTCCCCACTTTCCGTCAAAAGCAAGTGTCATTAGCATGCTCCAACTTCCTGAGACAGAACTACTGAAATTTTTAACAAGGTCTTTTATCTTATCAAAGGCAGATCCTAATTTAGTCTGACATACACCACTTCTGATAAATCCATTTACATGTATTCCATTTGCCTCTCTGCCTTTGATTCTTTAAGAAGTGTTTTCTATTCCTTTGCTATGGGGAAAAAAAAATTAATAATTTTCAGGCAGCCAGAACCACCTTTTTTCTACTTTCTGAAAAACAGGTATTAAATTTGCTCTTCTGCAGTTAAATACCATCTCTATTTTGGTAGTGCTCTTTTAGTTTTGAAATAGTTGCTACAAGATTTTCTAAAATACAGCTTCTTTGACCCAGCCCCATACAAACCTGAGCACTAGGAACCTGTAGGTTTCTTCTTCATTTCACTATAGGAATTTCCACAATAAACTGGGGGTGTTAACTCTGATCATAACTTCTTACTCACTGCATAACATCCAGCTTCCTTTCTTGTTTAATTTTTAGTAGATTAATAGCTTTTTACTACTTGGACTATTTTCCTTTACAAGGTCAAACTCAGCTTGACTTCTGGCAACTTCTTAGTCACATTTAAGACTTCTGAACTCTATGACATTCTTCATTTTTTCAACAACCACTTATGCCACTCCTTCCAAGTTCTTGGCTAACTTATGATGTTCTCTTTGGCTGACTTTTCTTCTGATTAGGTCTGCAATCATTCTGCTTGTGTAGTCTGCTTTTTCTTGGGATGAAAATCCCACGCACTTTTTCTAATTCTGAATCAAAGAGCTCCCTTTGCTCTTTGGTTCAGCTAATTTCAAACCATTCCCGTACAGTTTCTCAGTCTGCATTTTTGAAATTCAAAACCTTTAACTGGAAACCCCTTTCAATCTAAACCACATAAACCTCTGATGCAAATTATTTAATCCAAATTCTGTTTCTACATACAGTCTTTCTAGAATGCCCTCAATGCTTACAAAACCCAGTTTTAAAGCAACATTATTTCTTTGTATTCAAGAACAAGTGTGAACATTGCATCCAGGAACTACTGATCCCTAGAATTAGTAGTGAAATTGTGACTTATATAAGAGTTAAAGACTCCACAGCATATTGTAGCAGGGAAATAACTCTATTCCATTTACTGTATTCTAATAATTCCACATATACTTAATACAAGAAAACTCTTTTGCACCTGAAATTGTGTGCAAAACACTCATCAGTGAAGGCATAAGATTCCACAGCAATAATGAGATATCTTTGTTCACCACAGTGACGGAATCAAAATAGTAACTTCTGAAATGCTTTATCCCTTCACTATTCTTTAGGAGTGCATCCAGTCTTTGAATCCTTAATATTTACTTCTCATTCCTTAGCTTAACAAAGACATATAAATGGTTTTGCCTTTCATAAAAAGATCTTTCATAAGAGCATATTACCAGAGCAAAGAACCTGTTTTTCTACACTGCTATTATTTTCTACAAATGATCAAATTTAGCAGGACGATCCTTGCAGTACAACACATTTTATGATTAAATACTTGACAATACCTGGAAAAAAAGTATAAGTTCATTTTATGCAGCAGAATAGACACGTTCCAAGTTACCCAGGCAATAGCTCTCTATGCCAAACTACTTCACACATCGAGATGAATGAAATTCATTACCAGCTTGCTGCCCATTTTACAAAATTTGAATATGAGCATTAAAGTTCAGTGATATATTCAACACTACAAGAGTCAGAGGCTAAGCCTACCTAATACTTGGTTTCATGCTTCAGCCAAAACTATCTTCCACTCCTAACGCTGTAAACAAAGCATGGACCGTGACATCCCACCCTTATGGGGAAGGAAGCATCCAAGATTCATAGATACTCATGGTCAAAAGGAACAATGAATGTCAGACGGTCCATGAAAGCTTACAAAATTTTATTAGTAAATTATGCACTTGGCATGGAAATTGGTATGTTAGTCCCTTACCTCTTAGTAATAGCACACAGCAATGGGTTCTGAGCAATGTGGAGAGGGTGAATGGGGAAAAAGAGAGAGAGGAAAAAGGAGATGGCTTAAAGAGGAGGGGAGAGAGAGAGAGAGAAAGAAAAAGAGGTCACAAGTCCTGTCTCCAGTGTCAGTACAGTTGATGAAGTGTCCAGAGTCCTGGGGGTGTGCATGCCTGGGCTTTGTGGGTGTAACTTTTCATAGACAAGTGTTCCTAACCCTGGAGATAGGTTTCTCACTTTCTGTGCCAGTTAGTTATCATGTGCAGTCTGATCCTCTCAACCTGTCTGGAAATGGGTTGGAGGGCTTTACGGGTCTTTGGTGGTCTTTATGACCACCAAATGATGACCAGTCTTGATGGCCGGGTTGGGCTTGAGTCAACATTCCAGGCCCATTTCTCAACCTCATTCCTGCACTTGTGCTATATGGTGTTGTGCTTATCTCCAGGAGCCCAAAGAATATTAGTATCAGCAAAGCGTTGCCCTTCCTCTGTATGGCCCCTTATTCAGAAACATCCTGATCTTTCTCACACAATGTTATTACCAACAATCCTTGGTTGGCTCACCACAGCCATCCAGCTATTGGTGTTTGAGAATACATATTAGTTCTCTTATCTTCTAGGCTTCTACATGGACACAGGATCTGAAGTAGTGAACCAAATTAAAGGAAAACAAAATATTCTTGAGTTATTTCAGAAAGAGCTGCACATCTTTTTTTAGTCTGTAAGCTTTCATAATTAACCTGTTCAAAAGTGGATGAATTTCTCAGATTCTTTAACCATTTCAAATCTAACATAACATCAGGATCTTTCTGCAACTCCCGTCTTCCATATTGGCCTTAAACAACAACGAACACTGTCCTAACGTCCACTGTGACTACTTTATTTATACAATCACAGGCTCACTGAGAGTGGGAAATATTTAAGTAAAACAAACATAGAAATGGTGGCAAGTTTGGACGGTACAGAACTTGTGGATTGGTAACCTTCTCTTATGATACCTATGATCCAAAATAATTTATCAACATTTTAACAACAGGTAAATACAATACTGAACATTTAATCAGGCAAAGAAATACTTCTTTTTTACATTAAAACTTGGAAATGTTTTCAGCATACTTTATTTTGGTGGCTACTAGATAAAGAATAATGATATTTTAGATTAAATATTTCCAGTGTAATTAGTGCCAGATTGTTTCAGATTCTTTCTCCACCACTATTTACATTCCTGAATACATTTTGTTGGGGCAACCCCTGGTCTCAATACAGGCTGAGGGAATGAAGAGTTCAAGAGGAGCCCTGCCAAGAAGGACTTGGGGATGCTGGTGGACAAGAGGCTGGACATGACCCAGCCATGCGCACTCACAGCCCAGAAAGCCAAACATGTCCTAGGCTGCATCCAAGGCAGCAGGGTGAGGGAGGGGATTCTGCTCCTCTGCTCTGCTCTGCTCTGCTCTGCTCTGCTCTGCTCTGCTCTGGTGAGACCCTGCCTGGAGCACTGCATCCAGCTCTGGGGTCCCAGCACAGGAAGGACACGGACCTGTTGGAGCAAGTCCAGGGCAGGGCCACTAAGTTGATTAGAGTGATGGAGCACCTTTCCTAAAAGGAAAGGCAGAGATAATTGGGATTGTTCAGCCTGGAGAAGGGAAGGGTTTAGAGTGACCCAATTGCAGCCTTTCAGTACCTGATGGGAGCCTACAAGAAAGACGGAGAGAGACACTTTATAAGGGCATGTAGTGACAGGACAAGAGGGAATGGCTTCAAACTGAAAGAGCGTAAGTTTAAATTACGTATTAGGAAAAGATTCTTTACTGTGAGGGTGGTGAGACACTGGAATATGTTGCCCAGAAAAACTGTGGATACCTCACTCCTGGCAATGTTCAAGGCCTGACTGGGTGGAACTGAGCAACCTGGTCTAGTAGGAGTCCCTGCCCATGGCAGGGGTTTGGAACTAAATGATCTTTCAGGTACCCTCAGAAATGAGGAATAACTGAAAGTAAGATTCATTCTTTGAACTGATTTTTAGAAGAAGTTTGTAAAAAATGTAGCTCATAAATTTCAAAGTAACTGTTAAATACAAATTTCATTTATGTTCTACGCTGAACTATAGTCAAAGCACTTGTAAATTGTCTTCAAAGGCGAGAGAGAGAGTACAAGTTCCAGTTCCTGAAGACCATTTGAACAAGACATGATCTGAAAAACTGAAGTGTTCAGTCATTCTGCATGACAAAAGAGAGGAAGCACAATAGGAGGCACAGGCACTAGCGATTACATTCCCTCCATATGGAATTAGCTGAAGGACGGAAGAGCCATTTGCTATATACACCTTCATGTTACCTTCTCTCCCACCTGCCCCCAAAACTCAAGAGAGGTCTGCAGAGATGTCCCTTCACCACGGCACCCTAAGGAAGCTTTACAAAATGCTGAAAATTGCAGCAGCAGCTTGGGCCAAACCCCCTCGCAGCACCACAGGTCCCCTGCTGTCTGCCATACGGTCTGATCACATAATACCCAACCCCTTGGCTGGTAGGACAGAGCCAGTGGAGCAGAAGGTTGCAAAAGGAGGCTCAGCAGGAGACACAAATTGCTGTTAACAGCTTTAAATGGTTTAACATTTACCTGGTGCCAGAAATCAGGCACTAACTGAAGATGCAGCCATCAGCCATGAGGACAGCAGAAACTCTGGACTTGGGAAGAGAAAAGGTGAGCATTACTCTTCATCCTAATTCTACCCAGGATGGAGGAAGCATGGCTCAGAAAAGGACTTAGGATTTGGACAAGCAATACATTTCCATTTGCTAGGGCGTGGAAAGCCATGAGCTAATGAATTCTGCACTACAGGCAAACCTCGTCCAATTAGCCCGCGTGTTTGGGAAGCAGTATATAACCCAGCCCTCAGGAAACCCTGAAAAACCCAATGAAAGACCAATAAATCAGTGAGTTGCTGGGCTGGGAGATGTTTTGTTTCTTTGGTAGAAAAGTATCCCTGTAAAAACCAGGGCATGTTTTTCCTTATCCCATTTACTTAACTTTTTCACCTCGTACACTTGCCCTGGAGAGCTTCAGTTCTATCCCTGATCACAAACACAACACCTCAACACAAGAGCAAGCCAGTGCTGACAAAGGCCTCTATATCACTACATAAACAGTCATATGAACAGCTACAGAAATCTTCACACACCTTGTTTAGCAACACACTCCTGTCCACTGCCACTCCTGGGCCGTTTTGGACTACTTTTTATTGAACAGCACCAAGCTGATTTAGGCTCCCACAGACACACAGAGCAGCTCACGTCAGCAATACCACACTCTAAATACCTAGAAACTCTCCAAGCCTGCAGTGGCCTCTGGGCAGTCATCTTCTCCTAAAGGGACTTTCAACAGAGATGAAATCAGCAAATATATCCCATAATCCTAGAGCAGAGCAAATGGCCCATGAAGCAGGGGATCTGTGATAGAAAAATTACAGACTGCAACACAGTAGAATTTCCTGCATGCACTGGCTTGAGTCTTCCTCTTTAGAGTGAGTTTCTCAATAACGGAGTCTTTTTCCTGCTTGAGAGACAAGCAGAATTCAGTCTTTATCAGTTTGGTGAGTAAGATTTTATTTATTTATCCTTCTGCCTATACTTCATTGCTTCTCCTAGTCCTCAGCATTTCCCCTAAAGGGGCAAAAAAGTCCCTTACATGTCTGCCTAAAGAAATCACATAGAAAAATAGTCCAAAGATGTTTACTTAAACCTGTTGAGGTCTTCAAGTAACAACTTTATGGCAGTAACTACCCACTGATTCCACAGGTTACACATTCAAATGCCAATTTTGTTAATTATTTCAGAGCTCCTCTTTAGGAGGAGAGTGAAGGTACAATACTGAAATCAGCGCTAAACATCTACAGTTTGGGTTGGACTTTGCACATTACTGTCTAGCAGAATAGTTAAGTACAAATTGCATCATTTTCATAAAGGCGAATCAGCTTCCAACAGTTCAGAACATACTATTATATTACTTTGTACTTTCCTCTCACTCGCAATCATGCCATGCATGAGATGATGTTCAGCTAAGTATTAACGAAACCAGTCATGCCCACTAACACACAAAATTGGGTGGAACAGAAAAATTTTTAAATAGTTGCTGTCTCTTCAGTCAGAAGCAACATCCCTGCATAACAGATGGGCACAGGGAGTGCCTGGATAAGTTCATCTGCTAGCACTGTGTGAGGGGACAGAACACAAGTGCCCCTTGCCACCCGCACGGCTCACTGATAGCTGTGCTGTGCAGAAACCTCCTGGCCAGAGCCAGTTCCCAGGCTCCCAGCAGTGTGCCCCACTGGCAGCGCCGCTGGAGGAGTGCAGGAGCCCAGAGGCTCGCGAGCCACAAGGACCCACCAGGGGATTCTCCAGCTGCCCTTCCTGGGTCCCTGCCCGCGGCAGCGTGGCCGGGCACTGACCTGATGCCGCTGGCAGTCTGCCCTGGCTTACACAGCTTCACACTGCCGAGGGAATTGCAGAGCATTGCGCAGAAAAGGGAGGAAGGCTCGAGAGGCAGCTTTTAATTTTCCACAACTTTTGCTCGGGCCAGCCTTCCACATGGTCTCACTTCTGCTTCCCCACATGACTAACAGATTGCATGCACTGGAGGCACCCAGGACAAAAAGCAGGGGATCTCCCAAACCTCCCAATGCCTCCTACACTGCTCTCTCCCAGCACAGCCTCTTTACTGTTTTCTTCCTATCTACAATAAAGATTCCAGAATAATTAAAGCAATGATTATTTTACTTCGGATAAGCTTGTTAAGAGTGCTTTATGCTTAAACCCATGGCAAATGCACTCTTTTAATTATTTACAAAAATGACTTTTAGAGCATTTTCCTGATGGACTGTTATTATTACTGTACAATATGTAATCTGAAATGAACATAGCATGAAAAACTTGAAAAGAAAAAATACAAATAATTGAGAAAATACTCTTAGAGCACTTGGCATGACAGCATGATTCAGACAGACAACAGCAATACACTGAAGTACGAATGCCACTATTTGCTCTTTCAGAAGCAGCAGAAAAGTCTAACCACATCAAGAATAAAATCAGTGGAGTCACTTTCCAGATTCTTATCTGCTGGAACCATCATAAACAACTGGTAGATCTTTCAGGAGAGAGAACATCATCTTGTCTATTAGTGCATCATGTCTACTAGCTTGAGCAGGAAAGCAGTGGAGGGGACAACTTCCTCTGAAATCAAAGTTTTCCCTACTTCACCTCCCCCAAGAATTCAAGAAAACTTTAATTATGGGAATAATCAAGAGGGAACAAAAATACTTAGAATTTTTGATTCATGATGCAAGCCTGAATAAAACACTAACAAAACAAAATTAAAAGAAAAATCCATTATCTTGTCTTGGAATATTTTCTTTCACTGTAAAAAACGCTCTTTTCAAAGCATGAAGAAAGACCATTATTTTCCCCCCACCCTATGATAAACAGATATGAAATCTGGTTCCTTTATTCAGATGAAAACTTCATAATACAATAATACATCCTTCCCTACTTTAAACCACAGGCAGTGTGAATCCAGATTTTGTAAATCACATAACTGAGTTTAACACTGGAACTTCTGTTCATTGATTCAGTAATTTGCATTGCTAAAATCACACAATTAAAACAGTCAACTTCAATTACATTTTTAATTTTAAAATGTTTACATTTCAAGTACTCCATGATATATTTCTGTTTCAAGAAGCCATTTCTGCAAAAATTGGTATGGTTTTGAATTGTCCATTAGAAACATGTAGCGTCTCAGCCAGGGTCAAACCACCACACACATGCACTAAAACCAACTCGGAAGTAAAATACTTTTATATTTAAACCTGAGACTCAGCAGTGAAAAGCTGGTACAACAAAATGTAACAAGTTATTGACTAGTTATTCCTTCTTGAACTGAAAAGTACTGGAAACAACATTCTTAGTTGTCTTAGGCAATTTCAAGGTACTTAAAAACAAACCATAACAACTCTGCAAAAAGCACACCCTTCACTAGGTATTTCAGTCAACCAACTTCACCCTTCTGTAGAACTAAGATATACTCACTCTCTATATATTTAACACTTTAAAGCATTTATATAAGTGACAGTGCTTCTAGAAAAGATGTGGAATATTAACTGTCCTCTCCTACAGAATCACACCATACTTCAGGACACAGTCTTTAAGTATAGGTACTTTAAGAATCTGCAGAGAGCTGAGGAAAAGCCATTCAATCTAAAGAAGCTGTGATTTCAAATGAAATTAAACAAGCAGCACAAAAGCCACCAAATACCCACGCTGACATTTCACAACGTGGTTAAGGTTCAGCCATAGAAGTCAAAACATGCATGTTAAAATTCTCGGACTTCACAAGTCCAGCTGTCATTCTCAAATTCTGTTGGTTTAGTCCACCACCAAGAAATCTAGGAAATGACACAAGCTCATCAGAGCTCAGCTGCCTTACTTCATTTAAGATTATGTTCACTGGCTGACTGCAATAAAAACATGTATCAAAAGATGCTCGGAAATCTTTTTAGAGGCAAGATCAAATGTCAAAACCTCCTTCAAATACAGATGCATTTGAAAACAAACCGAACTGAAAAAAAGAAAAAAAAAAAAAGAAAAAAGAAGGAAAAAAAAGACACTTTACCTTAATTGGAGCCCGGCTAAACTGTATTTTTCTGTTGGCTGGGATTTCATCTTCATCTGGCAATCCATTAATTTCAGAATATTCCATATCAGGTTCATAACAGTTATTTTCATCACTGTCATCCAGATCATCCTGTTCTGTACCTGTCTCTCCCCAGTCAGAATTATATCTGGATCGTACCCGATACACATTGTAGTCAGAGTGCATGTACACATGGGAACTCTGAAAATTATTCACATCTTCATGCACATCTTTTTCACTTGCCTCATCATAATGGGACTCAGTAGCATCTGAAATTGCATCTGTGGCAAAATCACCACCTGAAGCTACATTTTTTGTTAACTCTGCAGCTTCAGGTCGATCAAAGCTACCTTCTGTATGTTCTGGCCGCTCCTTTTGTTGCACCAAAACTCCTGTCTCTGTTTTTGACTTACTCCTAGCACAGCTGTCCACAGATCTTTCGCTGTCAAGCACGCCAACAAAATCCTGCTGACCTGTTGCAGAACTCTCAACAGAATCAGCACTAGCCTCTGCACTCTTTTTTATTTCTTCAGTTGTTTTTGAACCTGCTGAAGTGCCTGTGGGCACTTTCTGTCTCAGTGTTAAAGGCGTGTTAGTCTGCTGAGAGTTCTCAACAGCCATCACACCTGTACTCTGTTTGGCTGGAGGAGACCATGTGCTGGTCTCTTTCAAAGGACTGAAACCCTCAAGGTTTGCAACTGGGGAGGAGATATTTGTGACAGTAGATGAGAGGTTTAGTGGATAGTGACCAGTTACAGAGTACTCTTCATTGTTTTCTGACTTTTCTACGATTGCATTGTGTGAGTCAGTGTTTTCAAAAACTGCACTGAGCTGACTCACAGTTGGAGAGACAGTCTCTGTCCTTGGGCTAAGACTGTCCAGTGAATCAGTGCTGCCTCTGTGAGACTTAGAGCTGCACCACTCATCCGGAAGTTCATTAGAAATTATTTTTTCTTTCTTTGGGGAATAGCGATTTGAATGTCCTGTTTCATGCGCATTTCGCTCAAACATCTTCCGAGTTTCAGTAAACTTGGAATAGGAAGGACCATCGTGCATAGTGTCAAATCTACTAATCCTTTCAGAGACCGACGATTCCAACCTTACGATTGAACCATCCGCTTTTTCTACAAATTCTTTGGGCCTAATTCGTCTTTGAGGTGATGGAGGGCCACCCTTTCCCCTGGTTTTAGGGGCAACTCCAGCACTTTCAGTGGGCTCCATGCCCATCTGCATAAATAAGTTCTTGATCCTATTGACATTTGAGCCATATTTCCTTCCCCTGCTCTGTGAGGCCTCTCCTTCCTCTTTTGCTTTTTGGTCTCCATCTGATTTCGGTTTGTCAAAGGTGCTTTTCAGTGCCTGGAACTCAGTTCTGTAAGCATTTCTGTGAGGAGAGGCACTTCGGAGGGTTGATCTTTCTCCTGAAGACTCTGTTTTCATCATGTTTACTTCAGGTGCGTTAAACCTGCTTGCATAGTTTCTGCGGTACCGCTCTCAGTAGTTTGTCACAGCAGAGATTCTGCTTGAGGAGTGTTTTTCCTCAGGGGCCACTGCCCTTCAGCAGGGCCATACTTGACAGGAGATCTGGAGGCAAATGTCTAAATACACGCAGTCAATTTTGACAAAGCAGCACAACTGAGGATTCTCAAGAACAAGGGCTGGTTTAACCTGAAATGGAAAGGAGGGTTTTCTGAAATCATGTCAGGTACTTTAAATCTGTCACAATTTCCATTTACCATTATCTGACATGTATACAAAATCTAGTAAAAAAAATACAAACCAACACTGCACAGACACATGAAAACTCGCCATTACAAACTTTTTCAAATTGACCGTTGCATAATTTACAATCTATAACATCACTCCATAGCGAAAGAACAGATAATCATATCTTTCCATTCACAAGTATAGTATCTCAGCACAAATATGCATGCAAAGGAAAAGCAACGTGACATGAAATATGAGGCACTGCAAGACAATCCTTGCTCTCTCAGACATAATGGAAGAAATACGATCAAAGATAATACGCTTAGAAAGGCAAATTAAACATCAGCTCGAGGGAATACAAAAAACTGCGCCCGAAGTTAACATCTTTAGCTGACAGGGTAAAGGAAGTGAAATCCCGTTAGAGAAAGTTGCCCCTTGTCACGGGCAGTGGTTTTATCGTCTGGAAGATCCTGGAGATACCAACAAGAAGATGCAGAAACGGAGCCAGGGGCTGGACCGCTCCCACGCCCCGGCCCAAGGGGCTCATCCCCGGCCCCCGCAGTCCAGCGAAGGGCACCACAGGGGTCTCCCCAGCCAACCCCCTCTCCCTTCCCCTCCGTTCCCGCTCCCCAGCCCTCGCCCTGCCGCGCCGCTGCCGCCGAGGCGGGGACGCCTCACTCTGGCCGCTGCACACACGGTGCCGGTACTGCGAGCCTGCGGCC
>WEIT01010268.1:13345-29517 GCA_013389985.1 Dryoscopus gambensis | reverse complement strand
CGGACCGGGCCCGCCCGGCACCCGCCCGTTTCGGAGGAGGCAGCGTGCCCGCCCCCGCGCGGGAGGGGCAGCGTCCCGGGTCCCGGGAAAGCCCCCGCTGCTTCCCGCTGCAGGAAACCCGTGGGGCGCGGGTGGCACAGGGCGCACGGAGAACTCCCTACAGATCGAGAGCCAGCGTGTTCCCTTCCTCGCTGTTGATCCGCTCACTCAGGCTGCCCGAGCGAGGAACGTGCTGGTGACAAACCCCGGGAAACCGCTCACAGCTCCGTGGGCATGGCTTGTTCTGGCAGCTGCTGACAGGGACGGAGGATCACCCTTGGAGCACAACCGCAACCACAACCACAATGCCTTCGTTGTTTGTTAGCTGGGCGAGTTCACCACAAAAATGTTTTGGCTTTATACAGCGAATAAGAAAACTTAATTGCGGAACATGAAATCTCTAGGTGATTTGTAAAATGGGCAATCCAGAAAGGTAATGACTGTTAATCACATAGCGACTCTTAAGCAAAGTTCGTTAAATTAACTGCATAAATATCCAGAAAATGGCCTGGGGATGTACACTGCAAAGTCTGAAAACTAATTATTATTTATACAGAAGCATGACAGTGGTGCCTGAAAATAAGAATAAGAGGTATCTAGATCCACAAACTTAATTCATTAGTTTTAATGAGACTGAAGCATGGGTACTATATACCATTGAATGTTCACAGATGTCAATCTCTATCTAATTTGTACCAAGGGGATGCAGCACAAAACTGTTTGCCTCAATAAAGTTTAAATAACCAGCATGTTAATATTGACGGGCACACACCAAATCTTACAAGATAGATTGAAAACCAGCATTTTGATAAATGTATACACAAGAGGCCAGGAACAGAAGTGAAGGCGTTTCAGTATTTTCCCCATTGCTGGCAGTAGCCCGCCTGGCGCACTGCACGGCCCCCGCTCAGGCTCCTGCTGCCTGCGGACAGCGGCACGGGAGGAGGTGCGGGATCCTCGACGCCCTGCAGGCTGCTGAGCAAGGCCATGCCAAAGCACGCTAACACAGCAGGGAGAAAAGGAGATCACATGAGATATGTCATGAACCAAGATTGCAGCCCCTGAGCTTCCAAAGCAGTCATGGAAAGCTCCCATGGTCATGTTCCAAAGCTGAAAAATTAAGGAATTACTTTTTGACAGCTGTTTGCTATAAGAAGTCCTACAGGTGATTCGCTGCTCAAGGACTGAAAATATTGCAACTAAGCAGGACATCGCCTATTAAATTCTAAACACCAGATATGACAATAAATCTGAGGCCCAGCCTCTCTGTGAGTGTCTTTCTACTGGTATGATTTTGTAGACATGAAGCTGTACAAACACTTAGAAAGCCACTTGACTTTTGGAGATAAAAATATATTAACAGAACTTCAGGTGTCATTGAAGAAGAGAGACATAAAGCAGAAATTTAAACATTTTATTTCCTTTTTAATTTTTGGCTAAGCATTTGGAGTAGTTGAAGAGCTTAGTATGTACCAGGTATGTATCCTTAAGAATTTTATAATTCCCACACACAACCAAAGAAAAGGGACATAAGCAAATATTTAAAAATCAATGAAACAAGTGAGACAATCTTAAAGAGACTAATTCACATCTAATTATGCAAAGATAATTAGGAAAGCATCTACTACCTTTGCATAAGTGAAGCCACAAATATCTTTAAATTCATTTTCTAACAGAAGTTGTGCAAACAAGATGGTCACTTCTTACCCATAATATACATGTTAAACAATGTAGCCAAGGGAACAGCTGTCTTATTTCATGGCAGAATAGTGCAAACTACCTCTATATTATACTGTAGTAGAAACTAAGGAAATGAGACAACTCACTGATGCTGATAGAAGCAGTGCATATTAAATCCCAAGTTTTCCAATGAGAGGTAATATATTACATTTATGTTTTCTTTAAATGTACTGTAAGTAGAGAACATAAATGTTCAAGCAGACAATACCGGCTTTGAAACAGAATCTAATGCAAAATCATTTTAATGTCACGTTCCTTCAGTACCACCTCAGGTTCATAAGAGCCAAGATATACTGGAACTACTGGAAATGTTGGCTGCTTTATCAGAGACAGTTGGGACTCTGTTTAGAGGTTCAGCTTTGGTCACTGAAATCTAAATTATTCAAACTTATAATCACTTACAAAAGATTTTCAATCTACACAATGCCTATGTGAAACAATATTATTATTATAATGTCTGGGATAATAAATTTTATTTTATTTCAATTGTTATGTTGCTTTTCAAGACAGTCTCTTCATATATGAGCATGGTCATGCAGCTAGCTATAAAAATCAGAATTGAGTGTCCTTTCACATTTCCAACACTTTTATGATAATCCGTTTGACTAGGAAGTATTTTTAGGCTTTGTTAAAGTATGATTGATATTTCTGTTAATTCCTGAGCAATATTAAAATGCTGCATAGCATACTTAAGAGATGATAAGAGACCAAGAGCCTCCTTATTATGTCAGTATAAAATCAGAGTAACTTCACTGGAGTTCTAGAATTACTCCATTTCCCAGCCAATGGGAATTTAAAATCTGTTCAGTTTAGCATTTACATATGATAGAGTATGACTGTCATTTTACTTGCAATGCAGTAACACCTCAATTCAAATGATTCTAAATTCTCACATGTGGCAGGGAGAGACCCAAGTTGTTTAACCTTATTGGCATGACTTTAAATTATACCCAGTATCTTTTAAAACCAGTTTCAGTGCAGTCCCACAACACTGAAGACATTTGATTTTCAGATTACTCTATATGTGTGAATTATATTTATTTACAATATTTTACTTGCTATATTTACTTTGTATGTCACTGAAGGGTTGTTTCAAGCCACTTCTCTGCTTTTAAGCCACTAGTTTTTTGCAATAGCAATTTATTTGCGCAGCAGAGCAGCAGTGCAAGTTTTTCCACATGGCTCAGGCAAAAGAAATGTCATTCCATCATTTTTTTCCTGTCAGTGTCTTTCAAGCCGTGCAAGATAATATCTGTCTTTTCACATAGAAATGGAAACTATTTATTTAATCTGATCTTTGGCCAAGAAATCCTCTCTCTGCTATCCTGTCAAACCATTGCTGGGGAGGAGGTTTTTCTTCCTTATACATATCACAACATAAACAGAATTGAGTTCTATTTTTTAGCACTTAGCCATGAAATCTTATTATGTAATCCAGTTTAAAGAAAAAGATCTGGTCTGATCAAAATCTTACATTTTGGCAGATAAGGTACATTCAAGTCAAGGTTCCCCTGAACCAGACTAGCAGAGACTAAAATATACAACAAACAGCTATAATAGTAAGTTGATAAACTGTAGTTTCAAACATGAGCAATCTGTGATTGCCGTAAGTGGAATTCTTTTATATAGGAAACCATTAGTAGTTAAAAATGGGAGCTCATTAATATCCCTAATTTGGCAACCTCAGAAGATTGTGCTGCTTTTACATAGAACATGTCAAACTACTTGAAAGATCAAGAATAGTGTCAAAAAATAACTTTGTCCTGAAAGAGCTGAAGAAAATCTGCTAATGATAACAAAACTGCGTATTCCAGCAGTTTGTCAGAAAGGCAAATATTAACATATGAAGGCCTAAACTAAGACTAGTAAAGCCTTTTCTCAGTTACTCTGAGGAGACTTTCACATCCATTCTTAAACATTCTGCTTGTAAATTATTCAAGAAATGCACAGCTATGGCTAGAATAAAATAGAATTTTCAAGAGGGGAAAACATGAATTATACACTGCGTACAACTGCTTACTTTGAAATGGTGGTTGTGCCTGCATTAAAAGCTAGAAATCTTAAGAATGGTCAAAAGAGCTGTATTTCACACAACTTTACCTCATGAGCCCTCAGCACTGAACTCTGCATTTACACCACAACACAGACAACTATTAGTTACCAGCCTAACTAGAATGATGGCAGCTAGTTGCAGAAAATATATGATCTCGTGGAAAAGGAAAAGACTAAATGTTTCACCTCTTAGGATTTGCTAAGAATCAAGCACGACAAAACTCATTTCATCTTAAACTATTTAGGTGGGAAAACTGCTAGGAAGCATTCCATAAACCAGATTAGTTGACAAAATGAGTAAGATCCTCCAAGGTGAATGGTACCTGTCACATACCTTGATTCATCAGATAAGTATCATATGTAGATACATAGTATAGAAAACTCTCCTTTCCAACATCATTGAGAAAGATTCAGACTTGGAAATGTTACTAATGCAACTATTTCAAACCAGAAGAGCAGAAATAAGAGATAGTTTGGAGTCCCGCCGTAATTCAATAATTATCTCTTCATGGAAATATTTTCTTATTGCAACAACCTTATTTTATACTGAAAGGAAGTTTTTCTGTACAGTCTGCATCTAGAATATAGAAAATAATGGGGCTTGGCAGTCTGTGCAAAAGCATTATCTGAGAGTATTTCTTGTGCAGTAGATATCCATGGTTACTCTTGAAGAACACTAAGTGAGCCAAACTGGGAGAAGAGGGAGAAGTATACTAGGAGGGAGAGATATACTTGATGGTCAGAGCTTATGAGTGTACTTGACATTGTCAGTAAGTAACACACAAGCAAATCTGATTATTGAGTTCAGGAATCGCTACCTTGGCAAATCAGGTAACATTTTGGGCCACGAAGAAGAGAAGACAGCAAGTTCAGTTTTCCAATTCTGTTCAAATTCAGTGACACTTTGGAGCCTATACTGACATTCTAGAAAGAGCAGAAGATGAGAGAGAGAGAGAAACAGAGGCCAGAGTTCACAAAATACAGCACACCGCTGCTGCCTTGCCATGTGCAATCTATTGCCAAGTCGGAAAAATTTGTCTGGATTGCTCCACCCTGAAGCTGATGCTTATGCCTCTATTTGAGTTCACATTTTAGTCGTCTGTGTTCCACACCCTCTTAGTAACATGAATGTAGGCTCTTTACAATTGCATTAGTGGAATTTGTTTCTCCTTTTTCCTTTACAAAAATCTAGTAATTTGAAGAAATAAAATTGAGAAAATAGCTGTTCATCTCAAAACAGCTCTCTGTCACTTATAGAATGTAACCCCAAACGTCGTTTCCCCTACCGTGGTTACCTGTCATGTACTTCAATTCTCTTTTCCCTTACCTTACAGGTACTGTCTTGCTAACACACCATCAGTGAAAGTTCCCTCTTAAAGCTAGATTTGGTAGTCAATTTAATTTAGTGCACAAAAGCATTAAATACTTAATTATTGTATTCTGTATGGCATCAGAAAATGAATATAGGCCAGCCAAAAATATTCCATTATTTTGTAAAAGCTGTGTTCTTTGTTGAAACATGGAAACAATATCACAGTGCTGCAGTCACCGTAGAAATACAGGTTACCATTTAGAGGAGTTAGTTCTGTGCTAACACTAAAGCGCTCGAGTAAGAAAAAGAGAAATCAAGAAGGAAGAGAAATCATCATTGAAAAGAAAAATGAGAACACTGCCATCAGGTTGAAACACAAAACATAAGAATTAATGAATCAAAGTCTACAAATTTAACTATGCCATGTTTAAGAAAGGGAAGGAACACTCCCATTGATCAGTATAGCATTATAGAGGAAAAGGATTCGTAAATATTTGCGTGAAATAGAACAAGCAATTGCATGACACAGAAGGGAAAACCTTTTGAAGGGTCTGGGCTATTGCCCAGGACAAAAACGCCCAGCAATAGCTGCAATCAGATAGCCAGCTTTGTACAGGCAGAACCATCAAGCCACGAGGGTAACAGAAAAGCCCAGGTGCTGAACAGCGGGTGTGACACTGAACTTTGGGGTGTTTTTGTAAAAACCCCGAGGTTTTTAGGGCCGAGCCCAAAGGCGAGCGGCGGCGCTGAGCAGCGGCTCTTTGGCGCCCCCTGTCGGCTGGAAGGGGCAGCGCCGCCCCCGGCACAGCGCGGTCCAAGCCCCCTGGAGACACCACCAGGGGGAAATGCGGGGGGAAAGGCGGGGAAAGCACTGGGTTTCCCTATTGCTCTGCAGGGTTATGTTCCGTTAGCCCTGCAAGCACACTGCGCATCCTTAGGCAAGGGAAACCTCTTGTCATTTCACTGTCAAGTCAATGGCTAAATCCACACAAGACAGCTGGAAAAATGAAGCTTCCATTTTTCGGAAGCTCCGCTTCCTGTCCTTCGAGAAAAGGGCTGCATTCTGGAAAGCTGTGTTATGTTACAAATACTCTGATACAATGCATATTTCAGGTAAGAACAAAGCAGATGCACACTCTCTCAGAAGGGAAGCATCCGTAGAAGAACGTGAGAAGCTGTGACTTGTATTGGCTGTAACTTCTATTGACTAGACCTGCACAGTGGGTTTAGGTAATGGATCCTGGTCACTAGGAGGGGAAGGTTCTGTCTAAACCAGAGGCAAACAGCACTCTTGCTACCAAGGCAAGGTATGTTTACATGCAACCCGCCCATCCATTTTCATCTAACAATAATGTTTGATTTGGTCATTTGTATCTTAACTGTGAAATGACAAAGAGCCCCAAGAGCCCCAGGGTGCATCTGCTGAATGGCACTCAGGTCTGAGAGATTATTCCAGTGCCCCCTGTTAAGTGTGAATGCTTCCATTTATTCAGGCCTAGAGTTGTGCACACTTTAGCAGAATAACAAGATCACTTAGTAAATATGTTGATAGTAAGGTTTGGACCTAAATATTTGTATGTGCTGGTGTCTGGACAGCAAAAGCAAGTACTGCAAGCAGGCTGTCTCATAGCTCAGTAGGAGCAAACATACCAAAATCAAGCATCTACAACCAGTGAACGGGAGAGGATGCAGAATCAAGAAGAAATAGAATCCAGAATTTGAACTGTTTTACCAAGGACTTTACATAAATTCAGTTTATGGGAAAATTCTGTGTAATGAGGTTAAGCTACTAGTTTTCCTCCGTATTGTGTGGCATTGCCCTACATAATACACCTCTTACAAATGCCCAACCTCTCTTCCAAGCAGTATCTTGTCACCTAAGAAAAATGGCTGTTAAAGAAGAGTGGGGAGAGGACTGGACTGAAGGCTGAATGAAGGGAAGTGAGATTACAGAGGTCTAAACAGCAGTCTGAATAGTTTCCTATCATGCAGTGTGAAAGAAAAATCACATTTAGGAATAGATGGTGAGGAGGTAGGGGCAGAAGGGAAATACAGGTGGGTACAGAACTGCCAGCAACCTGTCAGATCTGAAAGGGAAGTTGTAAAGAGTGCATGAGGAGCAAAAGTACTTGACCCTTGTTTATCTATTTTAGATGTAGTGGAATTTTCAGATAGGGAATAAAATGACAGAAACAAAAGAAAAGTTAGCTGCATGTGCCCATGCCTCTATATAAACGTCTCTGAGAGTTCTACCGGTGCCATGACCGCAATGCCTATCAGGCATGAAATCACTGGCTTTGGTTCATGTAGGTTCATCTCATGTAGGCAGAGACACCATCTAATCAGTCCCAGATAATCCCAGCTGTAGGTAAACACTTTTACTTCATATTTCAGTAACTCAAGCTTGTCCTGTAATTGGAAAGGAAAAGAAGTTTTCAAACATAAAAAGGAAGGAAGCAGCTCAGGCAGAGCAACAAGGGAATGATCAACTTGCATGGCAGTGCTCCTCCCAGACTGTGCAGAGGACTGACTAAGAACCCAGAAACAACAGGCAAGTAACTGGGCTGGGAGAGGGGGAGAACAAGAGAGCATTTTCCTTGTCTCCTGTACTTGAGAACTTACTCAATCAGCTTTGCACAACTGCTCTACAAGAGCATATACAGGCAGTGAAGAGACTGATCTCATTAGACAAAGAAATTCTTTCATTATTTCACTGCAAGGAAAGAAAGAAAGTAGGTATTTAATATAGTATGAGGTAGTAGTAGCTCATGGTGCTACTACTGGTAATGGTCAGTGCCATTCAGAGAAGGAAAAAGAACACAGTGCACCAAATCTTCCGAAACAGCTGAGAGAGTGGGAGTTTAATAAATCCCAAATTCACTAACACTACAGTTTGCCCATGGTGTTCTCAGCAGTTTAAGTGCTTTGGGGAGGCCATCTGAAGCTATACATAGATGCATGCCTGCAAACGGGTACCACATTACTATTTTACCATCTTTCTGAAAAATAAAAGAATGCTAGGCATAAGTTTAACTACGATCATTTTTCACTTCCCACAATTGCAAAGCTGCCAAGTCCGTGCCAGATGCCTGAAGAAGATTTGTGGATTGCTGGAGGGTGTCTGCACCTAGTAAGTGAGTTTGAGATTTTGCTATTGTTTTCATTGCTCTGCATCCTCCCTGGACAGCAGATGGTGGCATTATCATGAATGGATCATTTGTTAAGAAGGAACTTCTCATGACTTCTCAATATAAATTCACCTAAGTATCAGAACACAGGACATACTAGTGTATTACCTGTTTTAATTTTAAAAGGACAACTGAGACAACTTACCAGAAAAAAAAGTGGAAAAAAATCTTTTCCACTGCAAAGAGAAAACACTGAAATTCTGCTGCCTTAACTACTACAAATTTACATTGTATCAAGACACCAAATCCTGAGGTTTTTAATCAGGATGAAGATTCTTAAATCATCAAATTATGCTACATCTTTCTTGAATTCATTCTATTTAGAAATTGGGGGCCACTCAGTAACAGTGAATCACTAAAGAGAACAAATGTCCTTCTGACTATACTGAACTACCCTGATCACTAGAAAAGGAAATGCTGGCACACCTCCCAAACTGCAGAAAGCACTGGCTTGTTTAAAAGTTGAGTTTAGGACTCTGAACCTGTACTGTAAAGGTAGAAATAGGGACAATATACACATAAGGCTAAAATACTTATTTTCAGGCAGGCCTTCTGATTGTTGCCCAGAGCAACAATCCTGCTACTCTTAAATGCCCCAAACACTTCTTATTTACCTTTAAAATAGATTTGCTGAAGCTTGCATTCAGCACTGCTATAATAGTGAACTCACTAAATAGTGAGCAGAACCATCTGTTGGCAATAGAACAAAAATTGGGAAATATATTGAACAGTCAGGGACAAGGCAAAAGAAGGAGAAGATTTTTAGGGAAATATAAATGTATTTATTACCACTTAGACATTTCTTTTAATATGCTGAGTAAAACTGGGATGCAGTAGTAATACAAAAGGGTAAGTAAAGCATCCTTCCAAGGACACTATGTATCTCATGTTACTAAAGAAAAAAGAAAAAACTCTATTACGATCAAAAGACAGCTGGACAAGTCACTTTAGGATCTCCATGCAACTAGTCAGCTCCCCTCACCCTCTTAATTTTTATGGGCCTGTTCATACAGATAAGTTTTAGAAAAATTGCTTATACTATTTTCCCCATTTATACATAGCACCCTTTCTGCCCTTGTGGTCTCAAGTCTAGCAACCAATGCTAGCAGGAAGTTCAAGGATTCAGAATTTCAAAATTGAGGCCTTTATTTTTTTTCTGCCTTCTTTCACTGAAGCCTTTGCTCTATGAAACCATCTAATTGCAAGAATGACTTCTGCTACACTGCTCTTCGAGAAATTACCTCCTGCCCACTTCTACTCTTACTCCCTCCTTGTCAAACTGTCTTGGTAGATGTAAACCATGTGATTCAGCACTGATGGAAATCACTGATCATGTAGCCTTGTATAACATTTTGCCTTTTCCCTTTCATTTGTAGTGAGCTTGAAAAGCATAAACTTAAAATCAAATATCCAGCCATCTGCAATTAATACCATTACTAAGATACACAGTATTTCTCAGAATAAAACTCCCTGTAATACTTTCTACCACTGAATATGTGATTACCCATGATACTTACCAGCTGTGCTTGTAGTCAGACACTGTAATGCCAGAAATCTTGAGTTTGATCATGCCTTCCATTTCAGCAATAACTCAATAACAAGCTCCTCGTGGATGCAATATCAAAAAGAAAATTAAGAATTTCTTGGTGATGAAATGAGAAAAGCTTGCTAGGACATAAGTCAATAGGGGTATGACCCTCAGGCCACAGAGGTGGGGAAGTTAAATAATTTTTTTTCTAGGAAAGAATAATGAATTTTTCACTAACTGTTTCATCTGTAACACAAGAAATTTTAAAGAGGAGGCATGCAGAACAGTCTGTGTTTTTCATGGGAGACTCAAAATTGGAGAAGAAAAATAGATGCTCCAGAGGAGAACTCTATTTTTTTAAATAGCATGCTAATCTTCGGCATGATTATGACAATGTTTATTTAACCTTTTGGCTTCCGAGAGCTTGTCCTGGTTTGAGACAAATTCAGAGGAATGTCCAAAATGAACATCCTCTGACAGAAGGCAGGGTTCAGCCGCCTGTTCCCCACCAGGTTCAGGAAGAAATTCCTCAGAGGAAAGTGAAGGAAAAGACCCTATTTATTTAACAAACATATGGGAAAAGAATAATGCTAAATATAAAACCTCTCTCTGTGGAGAGAAACCTGGGAAGATTTTAGAGTCCTTTCTTTGGGTGTGGTCTCTTCTCTTCGGAGCTGCGTTGGCGTAGGCCGCCTCTGGGCCTCGGTGGAAAGTTCTCCCAGTGAGTTCTGGTGTTCTGAACAGTTCCAGAAGAGAAGAAGAAGAAAGCCGAAGTCCTAGGAAAAAAAAAAGTTTAACTCTTCTTCTCTCTCCAGAGAAACAGAGCTGAAAGGTGGCTGAAAAGCAGGGAAAGGGTGCTTCCTCCACTCTTGCCACCACAGAAGCACACAGAGGAGTAGCGTGGCCTTGGAGCACAGACTGCTTTGAAAAGTTCATCTGTTTTTTTTTTTTCTTTCTCTCACACCCAGTTTTAAAGGCACAGAAAGGCACAGGAATCATGTCTGGGCATAGAACGGCGATAGGGGATACAACATCATAAAGTCACCCCAAGATAGAGCTGAACATAACTCATCACAAAACAGACTGTTTTAAAAGAGTAATTGTTGCAGGCTATATTGCCTTAAAATGTTCTAAAAGTAGCAATACATGCTAATTAGAAAGTTGTTCATGTCTCATGAAGTATCACTTGTTCTGTGTTGCTTTTTGAGAAGGGAGTTGATCTGTTTATTTATTTATTTTACGTACCTTATGTAGGTGTAACTGATTCTGTTATTTCAAATATGTGCAGAATTACATGTACAAAGTAACAAGGTAATGTGAGGTAGTATTTTCTAAAATAAAGAAGTCCTAAATATTGGGCTATTCCATAATTATTTCTAAGTACACTTTGAAAACTGATTGTGTATATTTAACTGATAGCAGGCAGTAGGAAATTATTGTGATGATGCTTATTTTTATGTTCTTATGTCATTGTTTAGTCAAGTGTGTACAAACAAATTCAATGAAGTCCAGATCAAAATTCTACATTTTTTGTAAAACTCTTTTTAAACTTACTGAATGAAAAGGTTATAGACCAAAATCAGGAGTTCTGCTGGAGGGTTGTGGCCATGTAGATTGCTACAGTATACTGGAAACCCCCCCATCAATAACGTAACAGAAGACATAACCTTCTTCACAGCCGATAAATGTAGAAACTCTCCTTTTCCTCTGCTTCTTAGTTAAGCCAATCACAGTTCATAATAAACACACAGGGGAAAGACAACTACTAAGCCCTTCCTGTGGCATAATCTTATCCTACCACACAAGCTGCGGTCTTTTCTCCACATGGTTACAGAGCAGAGAGCAGCATGCAAAAAGCATGAACCTCCCACATTAGAATGCCATGTTTAGGCACAGAAAACGAGGTCAGCTCCATCTCCCTTACTACAGAGTCTATAGCTTTGCTTGCCCAAACAAGGCAGAGCAGAGCTGCCACTATTGTCTTCTTTACCCATACACACAGGCAAGGGTTAAGTATATAGGGCTGCTGAGGGAGGGAAAGCAAGCAGAGCATTGTTCCCTAGAGCCATTTTCTGAGAGGTCAGGAAGGCCTGAAACATAGTGGTACAAGTCTTCCAAAATAGTGCCCAGAATTCGTCTTTCTAGAGCTTGTGTGAGAGTGCTGGTGGTTGACCCTGGCTGGACACCAGCTGCCCCCCAAAGCTGCTCTATCACTCCCCTCCTCAGCTGGACAGAGAAGAGACAATATAACAAAAGGTTCATGAGTCAAGATAAGGACAGGGACAGATCACTCAGCAGTTATGGTCATGGGCAAAACAGACTTGACTTGGGGAAATAAGTTTAATTTATTACCAATCTAATCAGAGTAGGATAATGAAAATAATAATAATAATAAAAAAAAATCTTAAAACACCTTCCCCCCCCCCTCCCTTCTTCCTGGGTTCAACTTTACTCCCCAGTTCTCTACCTCCTTCTCCCTCAGCACAGTGGGACAGGGAATGGAGGTTGTGGTCAGTTAATCACACATTACCTCTGACACTCCTTCCTTCTCTGGGGAAGGACTCCTCACACCCTTTCCCTGCTCCAGTGTGCACCCCTCCCACAGGGTGCAGTCACTCAGGAACAGCCTGTTCCAGTGTGGACCCCCATGGGGTTTCCCTGCCAGAAAAACTGCTCTAGTATGGGCTCCTCTCTCCTTGGGGCTACAGGTCCTTCCAGGAGCCTGCACCAGCATGGGCTTCCCACAAGGTCACAGCCTCCTTTGGGCATCCACCTGCTCTGGCATGGGGTTGTCCACAGTCTGCAGGTGGATCTCTGCTCCACCATGGATCTCCATGGGCTGCAGGGGACAGCCTGTCTCATTATGGTCTGCACCATGGGCTGCAGGGGAATGAATCTCTGCTCCAGTGCCTGATGTACCTCCTACCCCTCCTTCTCTGGCCTTGTTGTCTGCAGGGATTTCTCTCTCATACATTCTCACTTTCGTCTTATCTGGCTGCAATTGCTTCTACCAATAATTTTTCCCCCCTTTCTAACTATCTTAGAATAACAGAGGCTCTACCACCACAAGAGATGGACTCAGCCTTGCCTAGCAGTGAGTCCATCTTGGAGCCAGCTGGCATTGGCTCTGTAGGAGAATGTAGAAGATTCTATCAGCGTCACATTGAAGTCATCGCTGTAGCCTCCTGCTACCAAAATCTTGCCATGCAAACCAAGTACACTGTGGGAACATTTTGCCTCTTGGAAAAAGCACAGTGTAAATCCCTGTCAGATTGCTGTGTAAGTCACAGTCATGTTACCAAGGACAAAAACATAACCCCGCTTATTAGAGTAGATCCTCTTTTAGCCTAAGTCAGTATTGCTTGAGTCACTCTGTAACAGCCTAACTCATGTATCACCAGGGCATCTACTGAGTTGTAGTGAGCCTAACTCTTCTGCTACAAAAACTGAGCAGAAGACAGCCTTTAATTTCAGTGAAATCAGGAACAGATCAGTCCTTGGGAAAGTTATGCTTCCAACATACTAAATTATAAGTGTTTCTTGGGTGCTGTTTTTACTTGGTCCTGAACAAATTCCTTGTCAGTTGCTCTAGGATCTTCTGATCTAGCAGCCATTTCTTTCCTTAAAAAAAATGACTTCAGTGAGTTTAACTCAAGAAGTGGTATGGTAAAGGGAATACCTGATATTATTTCAGACACAAACAGTACGATGCTTATGTAGTAAAAATAATCTTAGGCTATGTAATACACATTGTAATATCTGCCTAAGAAATGAAAAAGGAATGTAGCAGTTCAAGCAGTAGCTGGAAATAATGATAAATGTGTTATAATTCTTGAGCTGCTCCCCACCATTGTAAAAGTAGAAATGAAACTATTTTGACACTTTGCATACTCTTTTTGTCTCTTACCTAACCTTACTTACACTTTTAGGTTTACTTTTCATAAATTTAACAACTTGCAGAAAAAGGCACATCTTGTTTGGAGGACTACTTAGCGGTCATTAAGTTACTTCTTGCCAAATTATCGAATAATTGCCTCAAAGGTTTCTGTAAAGTAAAATATATTTGGCATGCATAATTGGAAGAGACAACATAAAACATACATTGCATCTTTTAAATTAACAAGTAAAATATTTTTGGTTTACACAAGACTACATAAACAAGTAACAAAGACTTTGCTGGCAGAATTTTCTCACTGGGTCATTAAAATAATTCTGTTTTCATGCTTCTGCCCTTCCCTGGGAATCAGATTTTTCTTTCTTTTTAATTTAAAATTACTACCATTATCCTTGCAGATAAAAACTTACCCCAGCATTTTGATGTTAGACATGAATGTCACAGTAACAAGCTTCTTTTAAACGACTCTTGTGACATTCTGAACAGTGCTTTTCTAACCTAGCTTACACTTTAGAAGTGCCTTCAAGCTTTTCATCTCACAATGAAGTTCAAATAGTAAAAAACAATAAAACATAGATCACTGATTATCAAGCATAATATCAGAGAATAAGCACACAGTGGAAAGATTTTTAGTGATTCTAAAGTATTTAATGCTTGTATTTCTTCAATGAAAAGCTTAGTTACTGAGAAAATATTCATTCTTTCCTTGGATGTGTAAGAAAAAAATGTAGATCTGATAGTTTTGCCTTCTGCTGGAATACTACACTTTACAAAAGGGTGAATTATCCATTAGCATTGCTCTACCAAGATACTCAACAATGAAAAGAGCTATGTCATGAACTCTGGGTTGTACCACATCAAACTTAGATTAATTCTACCAGTGAGGCCTACCTTATGCAGTTTGAGTAGAGTATGGCTGTAGATTCCACAGTCAGGACTACACAAGTCCTTCTCTAACCTCTAGGAATACAGGCTCTCCTGAGAGGGGAGAAGATGCCTGTTGCTTCACTGAAAGCTTTCCTAAAGCACCTACATTTTTATAATAACAGAGGGAACTGAATGGGTTCAATATACAGAAGACCACAGCATATAACCATAGCTACAGGAGAAAGTCACAATAAATTTGATGTGATTTCAAAGCAATTTAGTTAGCAGCACACTAATCCACTCACTATTTCAGTGAGTGTGACAGCAATATTTACCAAAAAAAATTAGTATCTCATGCAGCTCTGTAGATTAGGCTGCTAACAATGAATTAACCAACCTAAAGTTTGATTTTAAGTACAATTTTCTCATGAAGACAAGCCCACTTTCTTGGAACATTGCCCACATTTATCATGCTTGGACATTTTGTTCAGAGCAGACATAACATTTTTGATAATATATAGTATGTAGGATAAAGTTGCAGTAGTTTGTCATGGGTGGGCTGATCCTCGCCCACTCGAGTTAGACAGGTTTTGGAGGACTTGTGAGAACGGCAGAGCTTCTCTCGTGATTAATAGGCACGCAGTGTTGTTCCATCTCCCAGGAAACGGTGCTGTTGGATTGGGGCACGCTGTGATGAAATGGCACTTGTGTCAGCCCTGTCCTTTGTTCCACTGTCTCCTATCAGATGTTTAGGAACCATCACCATTTCTGCTGTTCCCATATGAATATCATCACATTCTTCCTCACTACACGGCTCAGACCTTCAGAATAAGCAGCAGCCCTCATGTTTTTTTATCCAGAATAAGTGTTTGAAATTTATGACTCATTAGTGATAATAGGCTTCAGTTTCCCCTCTAATAATCATCTTGCCTAGTGTCTCTGGTCAGCAGTTAGGGATCTAGCTCAGAGAACAGTAGGGAACAGTGTTAAGCAGCTCACCAATACCAGCATTTTGTGGCCTGTTACACACCTGATCCACAACAAGCCTGTTTTACAGACTGCAGGAAAGAGAAGGACCAGTCTCTTTCCCAGCATAACTTCAATTAGGTCACCTGGTCACAGGAATGAGAATTTTTGTGCTGACCTTCTCTCCTGGAAGTCAAGGCAGGCATAGAACTGGGTAAACACAAGCAGTAAGAAGTGAATAAAGTCTTCTACACATGAAAAACATCAAATAGTCTTTATTTGTGTTTACCTTTGATCACCAGACCTGTACAGGACAGTAATTTAACATGAAGACATTTTAAAACATACAATAGGAAATCTGATATTAGAATTCAAGGACAAATTGAGCACTACTTTGCACATTTAAACTTGTCCTGGGTTATCTGTATTCTGATTACCATCTTCATGAGCTGTTAAAATCAGGTGTGGCAATGTTCCCTGCCACCTCCCTCTGGGCTATCTGCTGTTATTGGCCCATCAGTGCCTTATCTCATGACTCACCATCCCATTGTGAGATGCTCCACCCAGGGGGAAGGAGCCAAGCAT
>WEIT01010268.1:2063-13161 GCA_013389985.1 Dryoscopus gambensis | reverse complement strand
TTTCCATTTCAAGGGAGCCTCCTGCCTTCCTTAAGCTGACACCTGTCTTTTCAAACCTAGACAAAACTGCACATCTCTTGCGGGCAGGGTCTCTTTGTGCATGGCTAAGGGGGCCAAAATAAAGTGGCCCAAAGACAGAGCATAACTGTGCTTCATCTGCCACCCCATCCTCTTATATTCTTTAATACTGCCAGTATATACCCGGTTTTTTAATCTCAGAAGCCCACAAAAATACATCTTTAATGTAGAAAAATCCTTTTCATGCCTTTTTTTTTAATGCAAGTATCTTGTTTTATTTTAGCTTCATGCACATGCTAAGAAAAAATATTTCAAAATTTGAGACTTGTTTTTCAATACAGTAACTGACATCAGTGTTTACAACACAGTAATTACTGGTAAGAGACAGAAATGGGATTTCTTAATTTAATCGCTGGATTAGATAATTAATCATCTCTATATCTGATATATTATACAATACAAAAATAACAATATTCTCCCTCAGGTTCTATTATTTCAGCTAAGTGCAAAAGAGAAGAAAATTTTTTCCAAACACTGTGATAAAAATCTATGTGCACTTTTCCTTTTTCTCTCTTTATGTTTGTGAAATGGAGATAAAAATAATTACACAAAGGCATATATTAAGTACTCAAACCCCAAACCACTGGAAAACCAAATGATGGTAAAGAATATAAAAATTAGTTTAAGATAAAATGCATTTTTAAAAAACATACCTTGAATTTACCGTCCTATAATTCAAGTTTAAATTGTGCTATATTAAAACTCAGCTTATTGGTCAAATTTAATTCCCTGTAAGGAAACACTTCTGGTGTTTTCTGTGCATCAGCATTTTTAGAGAACTGCAACTTGGCTGCAAGATTTGTGAAACCTGCTTTCTTCTCCTTTTGGAGGTCATCTTTAATAACAATATCACAGATCTAAAAAGGGCAGACATTTCTATCCATTCCATATTTTTTTCTCACAGGAATAAAATGCAGTGTTCCCTTCTCTTCTCAGTATTTCAGGAAAATAATCCCAATGACTATGACTATGGCAACCGGATAATGGCCAGTTTAACAGAGCACCTCATTAGACTTCAGAGTGACTTTTTTCATCACCTCACATCACTCTTGAGGGATTCTTCTCTCTTCTGTGAAATTGCAATAAACATCCCCCATTGTACCTAATACTCAGGCATGGTAAGAGGGCACTCAACACTGTGCAAAAACCAGCACAGTTCAGTTCTGGAGATAGGTCAATGCTCTCGCCTGGAAAGCCCTCCCCAGGGATGCTTTATGCAGGATCTTTCAATAGCCTCTCAAATTTTGCATTCACGATGTGACTGTATCTCTGCCACACATATAATTAACTCACCTTCTCATGACCACTACTCCCTCCTCACCTTCCCTGGACTGTGAGCATTTAGATTTAACAGAGAGTTTCCCTTCCTATCATTCAGGAGTCTACAAGTAGAATACAAGGAATACACCCTAAAAGGAGAACATAGTGGTTTTCTCGTTTAATACAGCAAGAATTAACCTTACAGGTATACAAAGCAGACTTGGTCTCCTTCCAGATGTCTTATTCCCCCCCCCCCATTCAAAACATAAGCTTTAGTGCCTTCCATTAAACAGTGGAGAAGTAAATCTTTGCCCACTGGTAAAAAGAAAGATTATTA
Source organism: Dryoscopus gambensis (assembly GCA_013389985.1). Lineage (NCBI taxonomy): Eukaryota > Metazoa > Chordata > Aves > Passeriformes > Malaconotidae > Dryoscopus > Dryoscopus gambensis. The sequence goes on along the minus strand of WEIT01010268.1, from coordinate 11,486 downwards.
TTTGACTGTTTCAAGACTCATCAGTTCTCACTCTCTGGTTCCCATGGAAACTATCCCCAGTGAAGTTTGAGAGGGGCTTTGTGTGCAGCAGAAATGACAATAATTATTGAGAGAATTAGGTTTCTGCAAGGGAAAATCTTAAGTAATTTTCAAATTTTGCCCAGACTTTAGACAGCAAACCATCCAGCAGTTTTACTTTTGCCAAATAATAAAGTATTAATGAGTATTTTGCCATGTTGATTTTTAGTTCATGACATTTTTTAGGGAAAAAAGGTACTGGAATAAAGAAGTATATTTTATCTGAACAGAGAGCAATGTGATCAGCCTAAAATAAAGAGTACACTGTTAGGCTGAAATTAGTCCAACAATGTTTTCTGAGAGAAGTTGTATCTCAATTTATAGATAAAATTCTGTTGTGACAGGTATATCTACCATCTCCCTTGAAAGACTGAGACTGTTTCACTGCACCTCTACTATAAATTAATTTGATGGAGGAAAAAGTAAACTGGCCCTGCATCCTCAGCAGAAAAATAGAGGTAAGAGGTTACAGTAAAAAATTGAGATGAAAGAAAGGGTTGACACAAATACAAATTTTACAAGATGTATGAGCGCTCTATTAAATTCTGGTCCTTGATGAATGAAAAGCAGTAGATTCAATAATGACAGTTTTTCCTAAAAAACCCTATGCTTATAATTTAACCTAATTACATTCTGAAGAAAGAAGCTGTACAGATTTAAAACAAGATGGATGTTAGAAAGAGTAGTTGTAATGATGAGCAATATTACAGAGACATGACTATCAGGTAAAGTATTACAGAAATTATGATTAGTAACTTTTTTTTTTTTTTTAAAGATTTGGAAATAGAATAGGCAAAGAGACAGGAAAACGAGCAAGGACACCAACATGGTGCCCTACTCAGTTAAGACTACATACAACGGAGAATTTAAACACGTATATAATCGTATAGCAATTCCAAAACCATAAACCAGGCATCTACAAGCGCCTACTCCAAGGGGCACCTCCCACTTAAACCTGGAAGTTTTCTAAAAATTTTGCCTCTTTACAAGCGAAAAATGAACCATCTTGGCAGCTATGTCACTTGCCTATTCTAACTGAAGACCCAAAAACCCCAGGTGACACTGGCCCCTAACGAGCCAATACCTGTACTCAAAACACACCCAGCTAGAGCTCACAGTACTTCACAAAATGAACAGGTAAACATTTTCATTTAAAACACAGACAGAGAGGACAAAATTGTTGCAAGTGTTTATTTTCCTACAGTATCCTGCTGGTGAGAGCACTCACTGGAAAAAAACCTGAGACACCTGGGTTAAGGCCTCTTTGGTATGAGGAGGTTCCTCTCGCCTCCTCTCTTTCTCCTGCCTTAAAAATATGCTTAAATGGAGGGTAGGCACAGCAGAGAGGGAGCAGAGCAGAAGACATGAAACAGTACATGTTTACCACTGAGTAGTTAGGGCTGTCACCTGAATAACAAAAATACAGATTGGACCCCTTGGACTTGTTTTGGAGTTGTGTTTAAAATGCACAAACAAGTCTGGAAGATGGAACTCTGCTCCCCTCCCTGTCAGGAGAGCCATGTCACGAGTCATCCTCCCCCAGGCCCCAGGACTCCCAGCTTACTCACACAGCCTTGCAGCACAGCTCCCTCCCTAGCTCCAGTCTCCCAGGCAGCCTGCTAACTTGGGCATTCCCCCAGGACCTGGGAGATGCAACTTCAACATGCCCAAGTGAGCAGTAAGCCTTCTCAGCCAATGCTTATGCTACTGTTTCACGTATAAGGGATGTGAGGAAGAGGGAAGCCAGCATGGGTTTGGTGGGGGTTTGTGTGTTGGGTTGTTTTGTTTTTTTTAATAAAAGACATAAAAGGATAAGAACATATACCAAACCTCAGAGCTTGCATGCACTGGAAGAAGAGGCAGTGTGCCAAAGGAAGGAGGTGCCTCTGGCCCACAGAGAGCTAAATGCCAAAGCTGCAGAAGGAGGCAGAGGTCCTGAAACATCCCTGTTCTTGCTAATTGGCTCAGAGCAGCTTCCTACTGAGAATGCCAATGCTTTCTGATCACTCTTCCCCATATGCAACATCCATCACCCCAACTGTTTAACAGAGGTAATTAGGGTGCCAAACACCTGGAACTTATGCACAGGAGCCTGCTATTTCTTCCCTCTGAAGGCTAGATAAAATTCTAGCCTCTATGAACCACTGTTTTCCCTTTGTTTAAAATAGATTAAAAATAAGCTTTGTATTCCACAAGGCAAGGATAAATGTACTGAACATTGAGATGATCAGGCATTCAGTAATGAGAGCTGTAGCACAGGATAAACCTCGTAGAGATAAGATCCCTGTCTGAAATCTTACCCATGCAAGCAATAAACATAACCAAGAAGAGTAACATGAATGTGATACAAAGCTATTAGAATATTGGGTTAGTTAAAATAGAATGACCAACCAACATTGTGCGAGGAACATATGCATACAGGCAATGCTAAAATCAAAAGCTTTCTGCACAAAAGGAGCAAAACTGCCTTCAAAATTCTCTCCCATTTCTGCCACGTACATGACGGCAAGACAGTAATAGCCTAGGCTAATACTTACCCCTTCCCATCAGCACAGTATAAGTAAGGAAGGGGAAATCATAAGGAACTGGTACAACCAAAACAAGATAGAATTTTTTTCCTTGGCCTGGGGAGGGATGAACGACTGCAGAAGTGAAAAGCTTTGCATAAAATAGAGTGGGGCTCAGACTTTGACCCTGCTGCTAGGGCTGCCTGAAGAAAGACATTTCTGCTTCATGAAAGCTGAAATTTCAAAATCTGGCTTTTAGCCAAGCCAAGATAGATTTTTCCAAGCTGATGGTTTCCAAATATGGCTTTTGGAAAACAAGCAAGATGCGTGATTTTCCATCCAGTAATGATCCTGTAATGCAAAACCAGCATTTGTCATAAAACCACAGAATTTAGACTTTAGCATCAGAATTTTTTGGTTTTGTCAATGCAACTTCAGTTGTAACTACATGATTTAATAGAAAATTCTAAAATAATTGCATTTTTTGATGCACTTATCTGTGAAATTTCTGTCATTAACTATTCACAAGTAAGATTCACGATGAACACAAAACCACAAAAAAGGCAGGAACAGGACACAAAGATCAAGTAAGAAAATAAGTACTAACCAAGAGAAAAGATGAATCTTTTAAGGCATGATAATGAATGCAGTATGAAGGCTATGTACCTTATCTTGTCTCAAGAGTATCTATCCAGAGTTATGCAGTTTCACAACAGTAGTGATTGCCATTTAAAGTACTCTGATATGGACAAGACTAGTGGACTGTGTGAATAAAGGCTTAACAATTCAGTAGGACAAGACCAAGTATACTAAAATTCATCAAATTAAATAGTTCCTTTCTCATTTTTTGCCAAACTGTCTTTGCTTTATGATTGTGCCACAGGAGCTTCAACACAGATTGATAGCAGAGCCTCACTCCTGTATATAATCGAAGTCCCAGTCTGAAACTCAGAGATAGTAGATTAGGATTTCCTAACCTTCCCTTCCTTCAGGCTCAGAAATTCATTTGAGAAGTTGCCCATTTTTCAACTGAATCACACACATTCTGTCTTATGTGTAGAAATGTATGAAAAATAGAATAGATGGATAAAAATAAGCTCAGTCTGGGAGAACCCAGAATTTTCAAACATTCACCACTGTGAACTGTTAGGAGCTGCAGAGCTGTTTTGCAGAGGCCCCAGTTTGGAAGCCTAAGGTTGCCATCTTTTGGAATTGCATGTGAATTGTGTAGCTCCCACGCAGCGCCATTTCACGAGGTCAGGAAACAGCAGTAGCTTAGTGAACAAAAGTTTGGATCAAATTGTCTATACTGCTAAAAAGTCTTTACCTCAAAGTGTTTTAATCTCTAGTAGCATCCAACTTCAGAAGAGATTTCCATGCTTGTCATCAGTTCTCACATCACCTAGCTAAGTTTAATAATGGTTCTATACAAGTAAGTGTGAAGGACCCCAAATCAACCTCCATCTTCTGTAAAATGACATAGAATCTACATTTGAAGGGAACATATGGAAAGGCTTTCTATTTTAACCTCCCGCTAGTTCCCCTGCCTTGTCCCCATGCTCCTTTAAAGTGTCTTCCTTCTCATCCTGGATGAGAGCTGGCCCAGGGCTTACACAGGAGCTTTCCCATCTCCTTTCCGGTATGGAGTTACTTCCTCCTTCCCTTCCATGTCCTACTCTGCACTCCAGCCTCCCCACATCATGCAACTTGTGTTGTTATCCCAGAAGATGCCATCTGTGCTCTCCTTCATCCAGTATGCAGCAAATGGAACAAGAGGTATCCAGTATTCCTCTTCTGGCCAAGATGCCTCCTTTCCAGTTTAGGATCCAGAAAATGTCAGCAGATTAAGCTGTTTTCCAGAATCATGAGATTCACTTCTTATCTTCAACTTCAACAGGAGTTGCTCCCGAGCCTAATGAGATTTTCATTTAAAGATACTATACAAAAGTCATAGACACCACTCTAATGCGGTGTGTGGGGTCGATGGCCGCGTTCTTCCCACAGAGTCCCTCGTGGAGATGCTTTGGCGGTGCCCTGCCAGCACCCACGCATGCACACGGTCTCACCCTCACAGGTGGACGTGAGTAGCCACTCACATACACGGTCAGCGCGTTCTGGAGATGAAGAGGCAGGAGGGATTCTTTGCGTGCAATTCTGAGGCGTTTATTTGGTCTGCACCGCAGACTGAGAACTAACGCACTCAAAGGGGAACAGAGGCAAAGAACTCAGAACAATCGCGCAGGCGTGGTTTTATCCCGAGGGGTCCTGGGGTGGGCAGAGCATCAGTAACCAGTAATCTGAGGGCTGGGGGTAGAGACAAGGTTGAGTGACAGAACAGGGGCCAATGGAAGAGGGGAGGGGAGGGGAGAGAGGACCAGATGCCAGTGGGGCACCGATGAAAGGAGAACTTTCTGGCACAGTGATGTGGGGAGAGACCATTTCATAGCAACATGGGGCGTGTAATGTGGACTTAGCCACTGCAACACCACTCTAGTGATGGAAATAGTATCTGTATAAAGCAACTTTTCTTACCTACACCTCATAGTGGATATGCCTGGTACAGCTGGTGACTGAGAAAACTGGATTATGAATGACATGGGGACCATACCATCCAAAGTTCACTATATTCATACTTTAATTCAATTCTCTGGCTTCTGTCAAGCCAAACTTTGTAGGGTGTTGGCAAAAATGGCCAGTGTTCTGGGCTATATTAAGAAAAACGTTGCCAGCAGGTTGACAGGTTCCCTTCCCTCCACTCAGCAGCGGTTAAACACTCCCGGAGTACTGAGTCAAGGTGTGGCCCCCACAGTGTGACATAAACATTAAACTGGAACAATTCCAGTGAAGTGCCATGAAGGTGACCAAGTGACTGAAACAACTGTCATATGATAAGAGGCTGGGAGAACTGGGGTTGTTCTTGGAGAACACACTGGAGAACAGAAAGGTCAGGGGGATCTTGTCAGTGTGTATAAATGTTGGAAGGGAGTGTGTAAAGAAGATGGAGCCAGGCTCTTTTCAGTTGTTCCCAGTAATAGGATAAAAGCAATGGACACAAATTGAAATGTAAGAAATTCCACTTACATGTAAGAAAACACTTTGTGGCAGTGAGGGTGGCCAAACACTGGAACCCTGCTCTAAACTAGGGTCTAAACTTCCCATCAGTTCACAATGATCATGTATTTACTTCCCATAAATATGTCTCCATGACCCTTTCCCTCAAAGGCACTCCTCTGAAACATCTCCACAATTACAATCCTATCAACCTCCAAATCACATGGTACAGCTCTTGTTATAAAATCTGCAAAACTCTCAGTTACTGGGCTGTTGATGGGTTGTGATTACTACTGACCCAGGCACTCTCACTGCCTCTTTTACTCCTTCTGTTTTGCTGTGTTCTTCTGTCATGTTGTTTTATACTTAGTGTGTAAACTCTGAGAGTTAGGACTGGCTTTTTATTCTGCGATTATACAGCCTCAAGCACCTTATGCATACCTAGAGTTCCTAGATACTATTGTAAAAGCAAACAGTAGAAAAATTGATCTGTTGATGTAAGTTTAAGAGAGTACATTATCTATCACTTTCATTTTTAGATACTTGTTTGAAAAGGTTTTCATTGTGGAAGACATTCATTTCACTTAAGTTTAGCCATTTAACTGTCAGAGACCTCATGGAAAGACAGATAAGCACCATCAGAAAGGCATTCATCTCACCTCAGGAGACTTGTCTCAGCCTGGTATGATCCTGCCTCTCTCTTCATTTATTAGAAAGTGAGCATAGAGACATAAAATTCAGCCAGCTGAGTTTATGCGAAAACGCATCATTTCAACCAGACATAAATGTACACACTCATCAGTAAAAATCTAGCTTTGAAAATTGTAACTTAGATGGCCTGAACAAAATCTCATCTTTCGTTTTTCCCCCCAAAATGTTGGAGAGTAACACAAGATCTCTTATGACGCATCATTCATATGATTTAGTTACAGTATTACGCCTTAATAGTTGCTATCTTTCTTCTCAGAAGCTGAGAGGAGCTTCCAGTGTGCATCTACTTCTTTGTGCACTGACACTGCTTTTTGAGAAAATAACCATTTTTCTCACCACAGTCTGTAAAGCTGCTATGAAACACAAAAAGCCATTTAACTGAGCTGTTCCAGTTTCAGTTAAACTTGCTTGTGATCTGGCTTAGGCATTTCTCAAAATATCCTTCAATGCTTTGCAACTTAGATAAAATTGAAGTAGCACCAATGACCTAAAATTCTGGTGAGGACTCTGAAAATGCTGCTAGACTAACTGCAACAGTTCTGGTAATTAAGTGCTCCTGTAAATGGCATTCAGTATTCTGACAGTTCTGTTTGGGTGAGGAAGAGACTTTTTAGAAGTAACAATGGCTGATTGTTGTGATACAGAAAATGCTGAACTCCAGCAGCCTATGATTAACAACTTACACAGCCAAGCAACTAACTCCTGCCTTTGCAATATAACTTAAGTTACAAAATGCCAGTGAGAAAAATGAGTTTTATTCTCCAACAAGCTGACCCAGGCTGTACAGTCTCCTACACAATCTGAAGCTAATTTTGAGTAAAAGAGATTGAGAGAGAGAACTTTTTTTCTTTGTTGTGAAATTCAGTCATGCAGAGAGAGAACAAGTGTTTACTATTCTTTCAGAAAAAAATAAGTATCTGTGATGATTGCCAAGAAGAACTTGCTCATTTAATGATGGGCAAAATCTTGGTCATGGGCTGGAAATATTTTAAGTTGCATTTGAATTTCAGAAGGAACAGTGCAAAAACTACTTTGTGCATATATAGCGGTCATCTCCAGGGCTACTCAAAGGAGACAGAATTAATTTTGGACCTTGCTGTGCTTTGTAAGTTTATAATAATGCAACTACAGGACTGACAAGCATTAGATCTCATCATTTTTGGAAGGGTGCAGAAGGGGAAAAAAGGCAGGCAGGATTTAGGTTTGGTTTCAACAGCTTTAACTCCTATCTAAGAATGATTTTACTCACTAAATAGTCTTAGTAATCTTTACATTTAAGTAGTTACAAGAGAGTCTAATTTCTCATAAAAAATGTTGAAGGGAGAAAAAACCACATCAAACAGGCTTTTGAAGCTATATATCAATTCAAAATTTAATAGCATCTAAAAATCAAAGGACAGCTTTGCTGGCAGCACACTTCTCAAGATTATTTAACAGAATCTAATCTTGAATATAATTTATGTTGTTTTCCTTGATATGAACTCATAGAGCCAAAGCTTTGCTAAAATATTTACGACAGAGTTCAAGTTATAGATATTAAAAAGGAGATTGTGATATAAAATCTTCAATCTCTGGCAAAAATTGTAGAATCACAGAATTGTTTAGGCTTGAAAAGACCTTTAACTTCATCAAGTCTAACCCTTAACCCAGCACTGCCACTTCCAGCACTAAACTATGTCCTCAAGCATCACATCTACATATCTTTTAAATACCCCAAGGGATAGTGACTCAGCCACTTTCCCTGACAGCCTGTTCCAATGCTTGGCAACTCTTTCAGTGAAGAAATTTTTCCCATTATCCAATCTAAACCTCCCCTAGTACAACCTGAGGCCATTTCCTCTTGTCCTATCCCTTGTTACTTGGGATAAGAGGTCAGGCCTCATCTAGCTACAAGCTCCTTCCAGGTAGATGTAGAGAGCAGTTAGTTTTCCCCTGGGCCTTCTCTTCTCCAGGCTAAACACCCCCAGCTTCCTCAGCTGCTCCTCGCAGGATCTGGGCTCTGTATAATACTAAAAATTCTCATGAATAATGGCTAGTTAAAGTAGGCAGTTGAAGTAAAACTAAACATAACTTGCTTGGTTTTATTTCTTTAGTAATTACAGGAATGTGTGAATCAGTGAGATCTTATGGAGAGGGAATCTGCTGTGTTCCACGAATGTTCCTGTCCCAATATTTAAAGCTTTAAGACAAGGCTCAGCTATACTGTCACAATTGCACTACCGACACTTGAAGTCAGTCAAGTAAGAATTTGATCATGTGAGCTCTTATTGCAAGCCAGGGCCTGTCTTGTCACACTTAAGCATATCTGCTATACTTCCTGCACACACAAAAAGATTTGGCCTATTCAAGCCAACTTTTGTTACATGATTGTCAAAGGTTGTTTGTACCTATTTCAAAAGCATAAACAGGAAAGGCACAGAAATGCCAATTAAAAGCCATAATTTGCATCACACCTACTTATACATCAGAATCTTCAGTCTGGAAATTTCAATGGGAATATTCAGCTCTGTTCAACTATACTTAATACCTGACTGTGTTTATAATCTCACAGCAGTTGCTGCATTCAAAAGCACTTTTCTGTGCTTTTACAGCTCCAACATCCTCCTGTTTGTCAGAACAACACACCTATCATTTTGTAGTCATTCTTCTTTCCCACCTCTCTGAGTATTTTGCCAAGCCCTGTTGATTCCCCCTTTATAATGCATCCTTGAAAAACAAGCAAGTCCTTTCTCCCACTTCCTGTGGGTGAAACCTTTGCGTGAGTTCTGACTGCCTTTCTTCTGAAGTTCCTGAACTACTGCTACCTCCTCTGTTGCCTGTTCTAATTCCTACTTGGTACTCCCACAATTGCTACAAACCCTTTCACAAAAGCACCCCCTCTTACAAACCATGAATCACCTTCCTAGCTTCCTCCATCCTAGCAAGCAAATATTTCCAGTTTTGCTTATCTTATTCTTTCTAATTTTTCATATTTTTCTTTCAATCTCATGTACAATTGTATTGGCACTTCCAGACTGACTCCATTCTGGCACTGATAATGCAAAGTCACATCCTACCCCCTACAACCAACTTCCAC
>WEIT01010264.1:12346-26855 GCA_013389985.1 Dryoscopus gambensis | reverse complement strand
CATCTCACATTGCATTGTACTATATTATTTTCCATTGAGAGAAAGATATACTTGTTAGTTTAACTTTCTATGTGCTTAAACATATCTCTTTATTCACGCAAAAAAGCTTTCTTAGACCAACAGATGTATAAAACTTAAAAGCTGTAACATAAAGGATGCCTACCACTAAACAGAAGACTAACCATTAAGAACATAATTATTAGCATTAAGCAACCACTCATCAAAGGTTATCATATCCATATATAACCACAGCTGTTTTTCAAAAAGCATTAGTGTTTCAAATAGTACAACCAAAATTTCTCACCTTGCCTTCTTAATTTCAGGAATTTTCTACAAAGAAAGGTGTGAGAATGCTTAGGTTTAGAAAGGTGATAGTGGACCAATAAGTAAGGGAATATCCTAAGCCTTACTTCTTGCAAATAGTCCAGAATGTCATTAGTGAAGTCTAAGACAGAGAGATTATAAGAATCTTTTGTTGAGATGAGAACAGATGAGAACCTGACAGCTCTTCATGTAACTATTGCTTTGCAGACATGCTCCAGTGACAAAAACCGTTTGAATGATGCATGGCAAGACGAGGATGACACAGCAACTCTGAATTCTGAGACTTGAGTTTCCTCATTAATTGGTGAATATGACCTGGTTACTAAAAAAGCACTAGACAGAGGTACTGATATCATCACATCACCTTCACTCCTTACCTGTGTTGAAACCCTTGGAACTGAAAGGGCATGTAAGAGCACTGGCCAGTCTGCCTAGCTATGCTATCAGAAATAGTTTTTGTAGAGACTATGAACTGCATTTACATCAAGTGCAGAAATTTTGGTACTGTTTATTGATATCCAAATCAAAATAGAGCTATATTGACAAACCACGGTCATGAAAGATGACTTCTAAGACATTTGTGAAAGGAAGCAAAGGCACTCGGAGTGAAAAATATTGGAAGGAGATCAACTACACAACTGGAAGTAACAAAGTAACTACTTCAAAAGGAGTTACAGTTGCCATTAGGAAAAGAGAAGGATTAAGGAACTACTGTGAGACTATCCTATCAGAATGTTTCGTCTGACCCTATGGGTAGTGCTGAAATCTTTACCCATAATTTAAGAACTCTGTACTATCAACAAATAAGACTCTGCATTTTGAACACTGGATGTGATTGTCAGCATTTTGAAGGACTGGAAGAAATGCTTTTACAGAATAAACTCCTTATGTAACAGTAATAACAAACATGATGGAAGCAAAGGCTGTCTCCTACACTGCAGTCAATAGCTCGAAGCATAAAACCTGCAGAGAGGTGGAAGTTAAGAATAAAATATAATGTAGAGCTGATATGTACCTATGTGTATGTATACACACACTCGCCCAGTACAGCCAGGTTTGCAACTCACACAGGTCGAGTCAGAAGCTAGTTATGCAAGTGTTAATGGAATGATGTGTTATAGTTGTTGATTTAAGTCCTATCCAACCAGAAATCCATGCTAGAGAAGAAAAGCAACTGAAGTCCTAATTCATTTTACTTAATACTGATGATTTATGACTGAATTCAGGTCAATGCCACATTTCTGAATGTTTGTTCTATCATGGGGATTAAAAAACCTGCAAGCAATTTTACTAGGACTGTAAGACATGAACTGGCAGTTCTCTCACAGTGAAATCTCCAGACAGAAAAATGGGAACAGCGTCATCTCATCCTGCAGAGAACAAAACCAATTTTTTTTATGAAGACCAGGATTGCCAATGGGAGAGACACCATCTTGAATCCAAACACATGAATGAAGACATTCATTTCTCTTCAGTCCAAGATGGCTAAGTCATTGCTTCTGTTTGGCATTAGAAGAGCATTTTCCCACAAACTCTTTGCCTCTGAGACAGTTCTGTGGTTCCCAAAGAAAGGCAGCAGAGACCATTTTTTGTCAAGCAGCCGCAAGACTGTTTCAGAGGAACAAGTGCAAAGGGCCATGTAAAGGCAGCCTGTAGAATGATAACCTAAGGAGTCTCAACTATTCTGGCAACAAACTCTGGCCCTCAGAAAGTCTGTGTGCTGCAATCTGATGAGGAACGTGTCCCTAAACCCCTTCAAAGAGACAGCAAAGAACTACAAAAGTAATCCCAATACTTAGAGAGGAAGGTTCTGACTCAGGAAACCTTACTTCATTTTACCTCCATCTGCTTTAGTTAACAATATCAGTGTAGAAAGAAGTGTCTTTTCTTTCCTGCCTCTTCACTGGTTGCATGTAAAGGTCTGTAAATCTTAACTTCTCTCTCCAAAGAAAAGGAAAATTAGGATGCAACACAAGTACAATTTAGGAATCTGAATCTCCAAGCATTGCCCTTCTAAACAGCTTATACTTGTGACTACCAATTAATCGGGATTTGTAAAGTCATGTGAATCTGTTTTTGATGAAGCACAGGACAGCTACTAACTCACAAGCTTGAACACAACAAAAACTATACAGTGGCCCTGGTAAATATGTATATTCATGATTAACCAACACAGACAAAACAACTTTGGAAATGGGTGGCCTCACAGCATGTTTCTTCTTCTACCTGAAAGTCAACTTTACTGAGGAATTTGACTTTGGAGAAAAAAAAATTAGAATATAAACCAAAAGTATCAGTGAGAAATAAGAAGAATGCAAGACACTATTTAAACAGCCAAAACTGCATGAAACATTAAGTTGTTTTGAATTTTGATTTTATATATTTTTCAGAAGACACTCACAACAGAAATGTAGATCTTAAAATGTTAATAAGGAAAGATTACAGACAAAATTTTACACACATGAAATGTTAATTTCATAAGCTGACATCAATAGCAAGTAACTGTTCAGAAGACACAGAACAGAATTTTAGGGGACAGCTAAGTGAGGCAAATAAAAAGCAGTTGCAAGGGCTGTTTCCTGACCACTTTTTGCCCCCAGCACTATGCTGCTACAAGCACTTACCCAGCTATGGGTGAATCACATCTATCTAGTACATTACACAGTAAGTGTGTGATTACATAAAATCTACTGCTACAATCTTTACCTCATGCTGTTTTACCTTCCTTTTCATCTGCACTGTCAACTAAAAACACATCTAAAATGGTCCAAGTATCCCACGGTACAAACTGCACTTTCAGGATTGAAGCAAGGAGTAAAGGAAATGGAGAACACATGCAGTTAGTGGCTATTATGCCAGGGCAAAATCTCTCTTGCCTTGAATTGCTATAATACAAATATCCACAATATGAACATTAAGACAAAGATTTAGACAAGAATTTATGTTGTTTTAATATGTTAAAATTATTTTTAAAAAAATGGGGAAAACATAATTTTAAAAATTCAGTTTTTAATATGATTAAAATGTTCACATGTCTATCACGTCGTAAAATCTAAAAGCCTCTATGAACACCAGACAAGGAGAGGATCTTACAGCAATTTTTTAAGTCTCTGACATTGCTGCTTTTGTGAAATACCTATCTTTGGAACAAGAACATTCATAGTAAGCTGGTTGGCCTCTTAGAAATACAAAATTAATCCTGGAAACAAGGTAATGATGACTGAATTATTTCATCAGAGTGTAATGGTATGTAAACAAGCAGATGAATTAGCCTATTTCGAGTCAACTACAACCTACAACACTTTATTTCCCAATAAGGGATGCAGTAACACACAGCTCCTGTGGACTCCCATGCAAAGGTACCTGGAGAATATCACCTTATTATAGTCTTCCCAAATGGTCCTCTATTTAACTGCTCCTTACTTAATACCATGACCATACTATAACTACCTTTATGTAAACCTAATTGAAACAAAATAATAAAAAAAATACAGATTTTATTAAAACATCTGAAAAATGTGAATGATTATGAACAGGTGACAAGATGTTATCCACAGAAATGGTTGGCTATGAAAGCCACAGCAGGCACTCTAACTGGTACCAAAAAACAGCTTACATAGACAAAAAAGCATTAACTTCTGAGCAGTTATAGTTTTAAACATACCATAAAAACTAAAATAGTAAATAAAAGGCTGTTTCTTTCAGTCTGAATTTTTAATCTTCTCTGTGGAGTCTTTTTCACAGTTTATGAACTCAAATGTCTTGGTTAGCAGCCAAAGCCCCTCCCCTTTTTTCTTGTTTCTTTTTCCCATCAGCAGCTTGCTTATTCTCCTGTGGAGAGACTGTGGACACTTCCCCCAGGCCTAACCACACTCAAAATTTCTTGCAGCTCTGAAGTTATATTTTCAATTACCTTTTATTTGATTGTTGAATACTTCCTTTAGCACTTCTTCAGTGGGACAATGTAACCGGACAGTACAATAGACTGAGATTGTAGAAGGAAAAAACCAGACAGAAATGAACTGACGGCAACCCCCGTTCCCCATCCCCCTGCACCACTGTCTGCAGGGTAAGGTAGAGAACTCGGGAGTGAAGTTCAGCCGAGGAAGAAGGGAAGGGCGTGGGGAAAATGATTTTAAGATTTGGGTTTATTTCTCATTATGCTACTCTGTTTTGACTGTAATAAATAAAACTAATTTCCCCAAGCTGAGTCTGTTTTGCCTATGACAGGAGCTCGTGAGGGATCTCTACCTGCCCTTATCTCAGCCCATGAGCCTTTTATTATATTTTCTCTCCCCTGTCCAGCTGAGGAGGGGAGTGATAGACCGGCTTTGGTGGGTGCCTGGTGCCCAGCCAGGGTCAGCCCACCTCACAGCTCTTGGGAAAGTCCTAACTTTAGGAGCACTTGTGAGGTAATTACCTTTTGTGCAGCAAGATGGAGAGCAGTTCTTCGGCTGCGATCAGCTCTGTTCACATCAGCTCCAGCCTTCAGCAACGCCTCTGCACAGTCCAGCCTGTCAGCCAGCACACAGTACATAAGTGGAGTTCTTCCAAACTGGTCCTCTTTATCCTTCAGCTCAGAGTTTCCTGAAAAAAAAAAAAACCAAAACAAAATGCTCACTTAAACCAGTTAAGTGTATTAGTATCTAGCTAAAAGCAGTACTTTTTTATTAAAAAGTCATCTTATTATAATATAAACAGCAGGTATCTCATTATAATATGACTGAGGTGAACAAAAAAAAACGGAGTATGTGATAAACTCAGAGTTACTACATTTTATCCTGCTTTTACTGACAGTTACAGAATATTTCAAAATATATTTAAAGAAAAAAGTACATTCAGAAAACATTAGTTCCATGAATACACCTACCACCAGTAACATTCCACAGTGGCATAATTAAAAATCATTTTAAAATAGTTACATGGATCTCAGCTGTACAGATTCATTTAAAAAATTATCAACAGCACAGAAACCAAATAGATCTCTGGAAACCTGTAAACATTGTAACTAAAACAAACTTTGAAGCCTACTCGCAGTAATGTTTATTTTAAAAGCATAAATGTCAATATTACATCAATACCATTATTTACTTCAGGGTGCCTTACAATATGGAAACTACTAAAATATTTCCCAAGCTTTTTTGAACTGATGAGGTTAGAAAGGCAGCAATTTGATATCCTATTCAAAAAAAGTCTAAACACTATTTTTATTCACAGTCCAAAAGACTCTCCAAACAAAACAGTTTCACTATAAAGTTTCATATTTCCATGATGTCACCACGTAAAGGCAAGCACCTTTAACTTCACAGGTATCAACTACCCCATGCATCCAGAGTCTCCAGATCTCCAACGGAGCAATGTTGTCAACAATTACTCATGGAACATTGAATTTTACAGGCAAGTTAGTTTTGCTCTTTAGTTATTCCTTTGTCTGCATGACTGTTGATGCTTCAAAAGCACTCCAGCAGAGGCATGCTGCTTCTTTACACAGTCTTCACTCTCCCTCAGCATATTATACTTACCTACATACCCAGTAATTGTATTCTTAATTATAATTTCTATTGATTCACCCAGAAGAAAATCAAGCAGATTAAATATGAATCAAGGGGAATATCAAGAATCAAAATTCATTCCCTACCAATCAAGCCACTTACAAAAAACACTGTCAAGTAGGATATTGCCAGTCAGAGCAATCATTTACTTACTCACTTCATTTTTTAGTTCCTTTAAAACTATAGCGTGAATACCATGTCAATCATATGATTCACTCTGTAACACTTTTATTTGCCTTGAAAGTGTGATTTGTATTCAGAAAATTCTTTCTGCTCCACAAAAAAAGTTTAAGAACATTTCCAAACTCCTGTGTGATGCAGATATAGAAAAATTATTTTTATTCTCCACCTATGGCCTTGTCTTCTCTGACCACCACTTCACCTTGACAATCCACTGGTTTTACAACTAATTTTTATGTCGCTAGCAAATTATTAAAAAACAAACAAACGAAACAAAAAAATCCAACCAATCCAAAAAAACCCCCCCAAAACTGCAAGAAGTCTTCTACTGACCTACATCTAGCTTTCTCAGGAACAGGCTGGTTTTTGAACACCTTTTTGCATTATAATACTCACCTTCACACTGTTTAACCTGCTCCCCTGCAGATATTGTGGTCCAAAGCATAATTTACCGCGTCACTTTTCCCAACCAACAAGTCAGTTTCTCTAATTAACTAAGTACAGCTTGGTGCTCTTCCAGTTTTAGTTCAACATGGTCACTTAGACATCCCTAAACCACATTTCACTGCTAAGTGTTAACGTAACCTCCACAGTGTCTTAAATTGCTTGATGCTGATGGGACTTGAACACTCAAATATACTAAGAGAAATACCCACACATTCATTTCTCCCAACAAGTCATAAGCACATGGTCTTACGCTCAGATAACACTGGTTCTTAAATCAGCAGTGTGCAAAAAACAGTATGTCTCCCTCAAATTCCAGTTCCCTTTCTGTTATGAAATGCTGGAGGATATAAGATTTAGAGACTGAAGACAAGCAAAAATGGCCTACAGCTCACCTGCAACACAACTAAGTAAAGCAACAGATATCTAATTTCATTTTCAGTTCCCAAAAAGTGACGTAGCTGATGACAGAGTTTCCATGACTGCTTATAGTCTGAGGGAAAAATGAGCAAGAACTTCAAAATGTGATGCCAGTAATTTGCCTGAAGCTTCTGCATGTTTTTTTCAGGTAAAGAAACTATCTTCAGCTAGCAGTAGGTTTTCTCCTTTTGCTTACCAGGCTCTGTAAGGCCCTTAGAATGGTTACAATCCTGTGAGCATTTCCCTAAAAGGGTGTCTTTGTGCTCAGGCTAAGAGACAGGACAACGTCTAGGAGCTACTATATCACCATCAGGTGCTAAGGGGGGATTAAGCTGATGAAAATCAGTAGCCACAACACCTGGTGAACTTTACAACTGCAGAAAATTATTATTTTTTGCAATCAAGAAAGCACAGGTAGCCTTTAAAACATTCACATATTAGCATACCTAAAATCTGCTTTGGCAAAAATAAATTCTCTTCACATATCTGCCTAAGAAAGAAATGTTGTTAGATCCCTCCCCTTTCAGAATCAGAGTCCTCAGCCTACCAGAATATGCATTCCATAAGCTTATTGCCAACAGAGGTCATGAACACTACAGAATCCAGGGCCCAAGTCCAAAATTTAACCCTCATAGCTGTATTTCACCACTTCCTCACACCCTGTGCAAGCAGCCGTATCAGACTCTTTAACATTTTTCAAATCAGAAAATGAGAAAGGGCAGCAGGAGGGTATGAATGCTCCCTAATTATTAAAAGGCAGACCATTTCTTGTCACTTGCAAGAATCTTGCCTTCTGGAATATCTGATTTGAGATTTATTCTACCTCCCACAATGTAGAAGAGCCAAGAGAGAAGTAGAGAGAAAGATCAAACAGTAGCACACAACTGCATATTTGTAACCCATAGTTTAGTTAAAATTTACAATGAAACATCACATCAGAGATTTAGAAGCATTTGGATGCAAGCAATGTATTAGAATGAGGAGCTGGACTGAACAGACACTTCAGTATAATGACTATTGTAATCATTATTGAGTTCTTTTAAACAATTGAAACAAGTAGATGCCTCTTCCCAAAGCATTAAATGGAAAATGATCCTCCAAATACAAAATTAACTTTTGCTCGCTTTTTCCTTAGGATCAAAGCCATACAGATGGATTTTAACACTGAAGAACTGTTAATTAAAGACATGTTCAGTGTAATATAAAACACAGGAAAGAAAACACTGTGAGCATTCCCCAAAGCCCAAGAACACACAATTCTAAAACAACGTACAGGACAACCCATGCAAGGCAAACAATTAGCACACTTCTGTTAGAACACTGGTTATACAATCAACACTTGGCATGTACTTTATGGTATTTAACCCACAGGCTTTTTAGAAAGCCCTGTGATTAAGCATTAGCAGCAGTTAACGTACAGAGATACTTTGTTCCGAAGCCCTCTTTCTCTAAATAAATGGTCTACTTTACCTTTGATTCTGTCTGTGCCTCTTTCTGGCACAGGGTGTCAAAAGGAACACCTTATGCAGAACACACTGTATTATTTCAAACACCTATTCCTTTAAAATTCATCCATACTCTAATTATATGCAAATAAATCATATATGTTTGTATACAGCCACACATGCTCCACCAAGCTACAGATGGCAGAAGGAAAAATCATCAAAGAGGTTTGAGAGGCTGCTCTAGGAGTCCTTTTGGCCAGCCTCTATGCCCCTCCTATGTTAATAACTGAACAGGGAAAGCACAAAGAGGAAAGTAATAATGAATTTAGGGGTTAAAAGGTCCACCCTGAAAGGAGGAGAAAGTCACTGCTGGCTACGTATCCAAGGTGCTAAGCTTGTATTAGAAAAGTGTTGTTAAGCAATCCAGCACACACAGCACACATAACACTGGAGTACTGTCCTGATTTAGCTGCTGCTGCTGTTGAGTGCAGTCATGAAATTCAGTGAACAGCACCAATTGCTCAACTTGCTTCTGGCATCAAGTTATACTCTCAACATGACTGGTAAACAGCTAAAAATATTACTCTAATGCATTCTTCTTCTGCTAGGCAATATGTAAGTTTTTGGGGTTTCTTTTCTTTTTGGTCCAGTTCTGGCAAAAGTAAGGTCTGTGTCATATCCTGTCAAAACATGGCAAAACAGAAAAGCCAAATTTTGCTAGCATAGCAAATGCTACAAGGATTGCGCAGTTCCCTCTCCCATGCAAAAGTAAAACAGCAGTTTTATCTCGTTGCTGCATGAGCATCATTAAAAGAAGAGCAATTTCCTTATCCGGTTCTAATGGCTGTTTTGTGGTATATTTGACAAGATGTACCAGCAACACAGAAATACTTTTTCCTTTGTGTTTCTAAAAATATGTTTTTTGGCTCTGAGATTAACAAAATCACACTGAAATTAGAAAAAAACTCTTTGTTGCTTCTGACTGTTAGCCAGGATTTGAAAGCTCAGACTTTTTTCCACCTCCTCATGCAGGCAGAAGGATTTTTTAGAAACCCGGGTATTTAAAGCTACTTTGCATGGAATGTCACAGATTTCTAGAAGTATCGCCATATCAACTGCTCATCTGCTGTTTATAAAATATTTTTTTAAAAGAGAAAACAGATAGCATTAAATGCAAACAGTGTATGTTTGAAACATCATATGACAAAACAAAGCTGAAGGCCCAACAAAAAATAACTGTTTCAAGTGGAGCCTCTATAAAGTCAGTTCCCTCAAATGTGTTCCTGTTGGAGTCAAATCACTTCTAGTTATCTCTTGAGAAAATAAGATACGCCTTGTAAAGAGGAGCCCCTTACTGCTTTCTGTACAGCTTGGACAACAGATCCACACGGGTTACTACCTTGTACTACCTTGCTTGCAGGTCAGCAGAAGATACATAAAGAAACCTGACTGCTGGTGTAATGCTATTACCATTAAAGCCTTCACACCCATTAAAACTGAACTGCTAATGGCATAAATACAGACTATGCTTCTTATTATTTCACAGTCCTTCAACCCTTGCCAAGCTCCAGGAATAGGATTTTCCAAAAAAGGTTGAGCAAATAGAAGTTCTACAGTATCACCTGGAATTGCATTTAATCATGGAAAATCCAAGTCTTCACCTACCATATGGCAGCCTTCCAAACATATGCAAGACTGTTTTTGGAACACAGAATAAATACTGCTTTTGAAAACTATTAACCTGGAGTGCCATATCATTCCTGGGGAGCACGGAAAACCAAAATCCTGAGCTTTTTAATGGATGGGATTTTTTTTTTTTACTTTAGATTCAATAGGACTAGACTATCTCATTACCTTTAATTTCTCTTGAGAAACATTGCCCGTCTATCAGAATCAAAGCAACAAATAAGGCTGGCTCATTTTGTTAACAAATACTACACAGTGACAAGACTTCAGAAACTATGAGAAATTATCTGTAAAAACGTATTTATCGAATTTCCCAAAAAGCAATTCAAAAAATAAGGATTTGCAGCCAAAATATTTCAGCACAAAGCACTTCTCCAGAATTTCAAATTCCCTGAAAGGGGTTCTGTCACTTACCAACTTTCTGTTTTACTTCACAAAGAAGTACCAATCAAAGGCAACAGGTAATAAAAAGTAAGAAAAATCAATCATATTTTCAGGGTAACATTTATTCTAGAAGCACATATAATCAAGAAATCAAGAATATCTTAAAGATCAGAGCTGTAAATCAAAACCAAAAGGCCTCAATTCTGCAGTAATCTAAATGAATCTACAATGAAAACATTTACCTGCTATTAGCTTTTGGAGGGTACTCTTATCTCCATTAACAGCAGCAGCATGCACTTCAGATGCTAACGAGGAACCACTTAAGAGGCAGTTTGCTGAAATATTCATACTCTTTCAAGGTATTACTGTTGGTCAGATCTGTGCCACCAGCATTTTTTTGTAGGAGTTCAATTCTAGAAGAAAAACCAAAACCACATCAATAAAACACAATTAATTTTATAATGAATCATTAAAATTACTCAAACACTGCTAAAGATGCTTCTGTTAAAAACAGAAAAGAAAAAACATGTTTTTCATCTGTGAAATAAATCTACCACTAACCAAAATTCACCAGAAGTAAAGCCTACATTAAGAACATAAATACATATACAGGGTAGTTTCATTGCCTTAAACTCAAATTTCAGTCCATAAGCTGTGCAAAAGTCTGTAAAGTGTTTCTTTACAAACCCAACAGACTGTTCTTCAGAGTGTTGCCATGCATAGTTTAATTCAGTAAGCAATAAAGTTTGCTATCAAATATCAACTTATTACAGTCCTGCAGCATAGAATCATAGAATATCCTGAGTTGGAACGGACACACTGGGACCATTGAAGTCCAGCTCCCAGCCCTGCACTGAACATCCCCAAGAGTCACACCATGTGCTCAAGAGCATCATCCAAACACTCCTTGAACTCTGTCAGGCTGGTGCTGTGACCACTGCCCTGGGGAGCCTGTTCCAGTGCCCAAACACCCTTTGGGTGAAGAATATCCAACCTAAACCTCTCCTGACACAACTTCAGGTCATTCCCTCAGGTCCTGTCACTGGTCACCACAGAGAAGAGATCAGTGCCTGCCCCTTCTCTTCCCCTCATGAGGAAGTTGCAGACTGCAATGAGGTCTGTCCTCAGTCTCTTCCAGGCCGAACAGACCAAGTGACCTCAGCCTCTCCTCATATGGCTTCCCCTCAAGGCCCTTCACCATCTTCATTGCACTTCTTTGGATGCTCTCCAATAGCGTGGCACCCAAAACTGCACACAATATTCAAGGTGAGGCTGCCCCAGTGCAGAGCAGAGTGGGACAATCCCCTCCCTTGCCCGGCTGGCCATGCTGTGCCTGATGCACCCCAGGACATGCATGGCCCTCCTGGCTGCCAGGGCACTGCTGACTCATGTTCAACTTGCCAGGACCCCCAGGTCCCTTTCCACAGCCCTGCTTTCCAGCATCTCATTCCTCAGTCTGTCCATACACCCAGGTGCAGAATCCGGCACTTTGCCTCGTTAAATTCCATAGAGTTGGTGATTGCCCAATCCTCTGATTTGCTGATGTCTCTCTATAGGGCCTCTTTGCCCTCAAGGGAGACAACAGCTTCACCCAATTTTTTATCATCTGCAAACTTGTTTAATATCCCTTCCAGTCATGCATCCAAGTCAATAATGAAGATACTGAAAATCACAGGGCTGAGGATAGAGCCCTGCAGAGCCCCACTAGTAACAGGTCCCCAGTCTGACATCACCGCATTCACTACAACCCTTTGTGCCTGACCCGAGAGCCACTTGCTCACCCATCACGTGATGTGTTTACACAGTTGTGTGTTGGACATTTAGTCCAGGAGGACACTGTGAGAGACAGTCTTGAAAGCTTTACTGAAATATAAAAAGATTCCATCAACTGATATGTCACCTGACCTTACTTCCATTGCACATACACCTTCTTTTTTTCCATTAGCTCCAAAAGAAGCCCCAAGGTCAGCCAAGCCAGCCTTCTACCTTGTCTGCTTGACTTCTGACATTTTGGAACTGCCTGCTCCTGTGCATTTGGGAGTGCTTAAGAAGTGACCAGCACTGATGGACTCCAGCACCTTCAAAAGCATTTTCTGTCGAGATCCTACCATCTAGTTCCTCCATTTTCTTCACACTGTACCTCTCAACAAATAAACTAAAATATAAGAAATCCAGGGGCAGCAGCATAAAATTCTGCAAATACCAAAGAACTTAGTGAAACACCAGAAACATCCCATTAACATCAACAATAATTTTTACATAAAACTGACTGCATATAGAAGAGAATTAATAATGAAATATGTTCATAGTTTCCAGATGAGAAAAACAGTCACTTCTGCATTAAGTGTTAGTATTCATACAGGTGAGAGAAGCAACCCATTATCTCTACAGCAGCTCTTATTAAAGTATCATGATTTCATTGAATGGGCTAATTCTTCATCAGAGAAGTTCTGAAATATTAAGAGGGACTACAAAAGGAAAATTTTTAACATTCTTCAGGTATTTTTCTCATGCATATAGCAATCAGATGAACTGCTGTCTGGAAGACTTGCTTGATAAAGATCCTCATTAACAAAAAAATAGGCATTTAGTCAATAAAAATAAAGAATTAAGTAAAGGATCTGCTTATAAAATGCTACATAATTGGCATTATGTGTAATATGTAGCGTACTACTGGAATGAAGTCAATAATTCATTTTTCTTCTTTAACCTAACATGTAGAAAAAGATCAGCCTTCTGAAGTCACTTAAAATGAAGGGACACTCACATGGACACCAAGACCTCTTCACGGTATGTGAAATTTCATACCAAACTATGGTATGTCTACTTTGCATTACACAGATAACAAGAATCGCATAATTTCTCTATTCAGCAAAACATGAGGTTGTTAAAATATAAACATGATAACACGATCATGCTATCAATTTTTACTGATACAGTTTCCAAGTGAAGACTGAGCTTTGAAAAAATATCAAAGATTTTTCAAATGTGAGTTAGTGCAGAAGATGTTCATTCCACAGATCAAAGAGCACAGGTTCTTAAGGTAGTCATAGCAGAGCTGATAAAAGCCAAGTTTCAATTTCAGACTATAAAAGATACATGACTTGTATGTATATATATGTGTGTGAGAGTGTTTGCAGCTCATGAAACTAGCAGGCCACAAGATTTTTGCAGGGTCACAGGAAGTCTAAGCCTGTCAGGCTTTCTTTGAACCCAAGCCAGTCTTGACTTGAAAACGGCTGATGTAAAGGACCTTCTTTCAGAAGGTGCTGCACCCCGTCTCCCTCCTCACACTCGTGTACATACTGGAAATGTGACAAACGCAAGGCGCAGCTTTCTGTGATCTTTTTGAGACAGCTCTGCAAGGTTTCAGAGCATGTACGTATTCCGTAAGGTCCAAAGTTTTACTGGAAGAGGGCGAAGCCCTGAATTTTGGGTGTTCTTCATTTTCAGCATTTAGAACTGAGGGAGTGACAGAAAGCGCAAATCTGCTGAAGCGCCAAGGCATAAACATCAGCGATGACGTTCCGCTCAAGCTAAAGTTTCCCAACCCTCCCAGCAGCCGCTCTGCCCCGTCACACACAGGCTTCCAAGCAGAAGAAAGTTGCCTCCCAAACTCTGAGGACACGAAGACCACAGGGCGTAGAGCGCCCAAATACCCCTCCTCATATTCCCTACAGGCAAACCCGTGTGCCCAGTCCCGGCGGCTGAAGGTACCAGGCGGGATCCGAAGGAAAGGCAGACTGCGCTGGGGGCTGGCAGGGAACGATCCAGAGCGGAAAAGGGTGCGGTGCCACGGGACACCCGCGCCACCACGGCGGGAAGGGTTAACCCTGCCTCGCCCAGACCACGAGAGCCGCCTCCCTCTCTCCCTCCTTCCCTCCCTCCCTTCTTCCCCGTCCGGCGCTGCAGCTGCGCCCCGTAACTCACCTTCACCCCGCCCTTCTCTCTCATCGGGGCGCCGCTGCCTCCAGGCGCCGCCCCGCGGGCAGCCCCAGTGCGCTCTGGGATCCACGCCTCCTCCCTCTCTCACTCTCTCTCCTTTCCTTCCTTCTTCTCCCTCCCTCCCTCCCT
>WEIT01010254.1:63089-99302 GCA_013389985.1 Dryoscopus gambensis | reverse complement strand
AATAGACCAAAACAAATGAAAGGAATCCAGGAGGTAACTTCAGAGTTGCATCCAAAATATTAAAAATAGTTAGTTTTACTCTTTATACTCCTTTCTGCAACTCTAATCTCTTAAAGTGTGCAACTTTAAGTTAAATTAGAAGAAATTCAGGCTAGCTTCTAAACTGCAAGACCCTTCTTTTCTGACCATATTGGGTTAAAAAAAGAAAATCTGATGATTTGGGTTAACAGAGAAGGAAAAGTCCTTTACATACTCTTAAGTCTAAATTTGAATTTTCTCCAAACAGATACATGACTTTTCTAGAAAGCCTATTGATTTCAGACGCAAAAGTCTTTCTCTCATGTATATTGCTTTAGGCAAACAGTCAATATCTGTTAAAAATACCATGATAGGTATTTTGAATACTTTTAAACTTATATTGGACTTTAACTCAACATTTGAACTCTGTCTTTCTAGTACATGCCAGCCACAACAGCTATGCAAGGAGCCTACATCCCTCAGTACGCACATGTCCAGACAGCAGCGGTTCCTGTTGAGGTCAGTATATTTATAAAATATGTTCTAAAAGACCAGAGATAAGAAATATGAATAAATATTTCTTTTTAATGGGAAAATTAGTGCTTAAAGGCAAATATTGTAACTGTGAATGTACTGTGAATGCCATATGTATTAAAACTATAAAATGTTATTATTCTCAACAAATACAGCCTGTATTACAACAAAGAATGACCTATACACTACTTGGATCAATCTTCTCTATGAGCATAGCTCAGGCAAACTTCATGTTTTGTCAAACCTAACTCCAATGGTAACAAGCCAGGGAGTGTATTGTAGTTTTGATCTTTCACTTAGTTTACCTATGAGCAAAATTCTCTGCCAAAAGACCTTGATTGTAACTTTTTGCAAAGAATCCTGATTTGACCCTGGCATCTCAGGATACCGTGCATGTTTGTCTAGTAAATCTCTCCATCAAAGAGGAGTTTATTAGTTTAGTTGGAGAGCATAACATAAGTAAATGAAATAATTTATCTACTATTTTGACTTACCGTACACCCCTTCATAGGTCAGTACTTCTTTAACAGAGGAGGTAGACAAGGTATGCTGCAGCTCATGTAATCAGAATGAGTGCCAGACAGTCTCTTCCAGAACCTGTAAGAAAACACCCACTTAATTCAAAGTCTATTTATCCAGAAACTCCAGAATTTGTTTGATTCAGTTTGGTGCATCTTCCCATGTGGATCAGAGAAATACTTTTGGTAATTACCTAAATGCTCTNGTTTCTGGGGAGCCTGGTGCAAAGTCCCATCTACAATTCTGTGTGTTGCCTAGTGCCAAGCCCATCACAGTACTCATAGTGTTTGTGTGGTAAGTAGATCTCATTCTTCTCACTCCCTTTCAAAAGGAGAGGGACAGAATGCTCTTTTACATCCTGCAGATAGAAAATATTCTAGCAGTTATTTGCTCTCTCTGTCTATTGATTTCTATAATGTCAAAAGTTTGAGGGTTTTTTTTTAATTATCATCAAAGCAGCTGAGGAAATACAAGGTTTGCATGATCATTTTATTTCTCAGTTTGCTGAAATATAAATCAAGGTAAAGTTAACACCTCAGATTTGGAATACCTCACTTGAGAAATGTGAGGAAGATTTTAGATTTGAAGACTGTTAATTGCATGAGTCAAATGGAAATATAGATTGCAGGTAATGCTGCTTGATTTTGTCTCATGGCTTGTCTTCCTTTTTATTTGCAGGAAGCCAGTGGTCAGCAACAGGTTACAGTAGAGACATCCAGTGACCATTCTCCATACACGTATCAGCAAAATAAGTAACTGTGAGGTAGGGGCTCATCCTGTCTCATGAAAGATGTGAATTCAAAAATACTTTATTTCTTAACTTACAGTACTCTGTATTGAATTTTTTTTATGTCATATAAAAAATACTGATGATAATATCTGGGGACAGTGAAGCTGATTTGAACTTGGCCAGAGTCAAAAGCCAGGGAAGGAAACATGGGATCCAGAAGTGAATTAATGAATTCTGAGTAATATTGTTTTAATAATTTCTCTATAGTATAACTGGATTATGTTCAATTTTAATTTGTTTATTTTAGCAGCATGCTGTATACAGAATAACAATGAATTAATGCAAAAATACAAGAATCAAAATGCTAAAGGGAACTGTACTGACAGACATACCATGCTAGTTTTGTGGTAAATGTAAGATTAGAAGCAGCTTTGTGGCTGACTTTAGAGACCACAAGCAGGGAGGCAGTCTGATAGAAATCCTTACTGACCTTTTCTCCTGAAGATTTCCCTGCTCATCCTTTTTTCTAGGAAAAAGCTGTTTGATCCAGAATTTTGTCAATTAATTTTTAATCCATGTCCTCATTTGGCTCTAATTCCAGAGATTTACTTTCCTACTCCAGGTTTCCTCTGGTTCTGCTTGCATGGCCTTTTTTTACTAGCAAATCATTAGCTTTATCTGAACTTACTTCATACAAAATTGCTTTGCTTTCTGTACACTTCCATCCTGAAAATGTTACTTGCACTAACTGTTCCCTTCTCCATGACCCATGTTTTAAAATTCTGGAATTTAGTTCTTCCTAAACTCATCTTTTTTTAAGTGCTTTGTAAGGCAGGCAACTTGGCTACATATTTTTTACATCACATTTTCTAAGACCTCACACTGAAAAATTCCATTCAGCTGCAATAATGTGCTGGAGGCACATGTTAGAAGGGTTCTTCTACAGCCCTTGTGGCATTTATTTGATACTGAAAAGTCAGAATCAGCTATGTGCTACAGTTGTGTGATATCTCTCTAAAATGTATTGATCCAACAAAACACACATTTTGGCATTAGCTTTGATCCTGCAGGTCAGCTGTGCTGTTTGACAACAGTGCTCTCATCCCGGTTATTGGCATAACAGCTTCTTATATGGAAAGATAGAAACAAACCAGTGGGGAAACTTGGCAAATTCAACAGATGGCAGAGCCTGTGTAGCACAGCATATGACCTGTGTTATTCCTGTAGTCGGGCCAAATGCTGGCATCTACAGGAAGCCCACATCCTTGATTTGCTTCCAGGGCAGGCAGAAAGCAAAGCCACAGACTCTTCTCATTATCCATCTCCTCGTGTTAAAATCATGACTCCTGCACATTTCCCATGCCAAGGCTGTTGCCTGGTGTTAACCGCTTTTCAAGGAATTATTTGTTTTGCCTTAAGTCTTCCCCGTGGGCATGTAAAACCTCCTTACCAATAGAGATCTGTGGTAGCCAGCGAAGCGTAATCCTGCATGTCACATCCCCATCCTGCCTCTCTCTCCCAGCCTGTCAGTATCTTTCCCCATAGACTGAGGCCAGGCAGGAGGAACAGCCTTAAGTCTCCTGAAAGGATGAGTTGTTGTTGCCATCTGAGACACGTTTTGTATTGATGACTCTGTGTAGAATTCAAAGGTCTGTGAGCAATTCTGTGTGTTTGCTGTAAGTCAGTTCTCCATGTATTAAATTCTTCAGAGAAGCACTGTTACCTGTATTTGTATGCAGTACGAGCCAGTGAAATCCGTGTCAGCAGTGGCTGTAGCAGTGGGCATGTGGGGAAGGTCAATATTACCCAGCTTATTTCAGCCTCAGAGCATGGCATTTGGTATTTCTGTCCCTGGAACAGGCTGGTACTTGTCTTGTTTCAGACAGGTAAAGCAGAGGGCATTGACAGTTATTTCGTGCCCTAAATACAGGGAACACTGCAGTCTCTTGATTGTTGTGGCTTTGTTGCTGTTGTCAAACTGAAACTTCTTTCTAAATACACATGCAGCACTTTTGGGAATGTCCTATTTAAAGTCAATATCCATATTCCCATAATTTGAGGGGTAAATTACAACTAGCACATTTGCATGAGTGGATGCAGTCAATCAGAAATACACCACGTCTTTCCTCTGGCAGCTACATTTAATAACTTTATAGCTTCTTTTCAAAAAGTTGTTCCTATGTGAAAAATAGTCAAAGGTACTTGAAAAACAAAACCAAACCAAACCTATTTTATATGCACCTACAAATGTACAAGCCTTAAAATACCAAACTTTGCCTTGCTTTGAAAAATTAAAAAATTGTCTAAACTTTTTTGTCATTAGCTGGGTATTTTTTTAAACCCATGTGGCAATATAAGCCAGTACATTAAAAACTCTGTCTTCTAATTTGATGAGCCCTGACCTGCTATTCAGTATTATCATCAGGGAGGCACAGTAGCTGTGTCTGTCTTAGCTGTTGTACGTAGCCTCCCTGAGGCTGCACCAAAGGAAAGTTACTGTTCCTTTTCCAGAGATCAAGAGCCTTGGAGATGCCACAGGAGTAGCACGCTCAACCACTTTTGGTCAATTAAAAGGAACAACAGAAAAACAACAAAGCAGGGAAGCGCTTTGAGTGCAGCCTCAGTTCCCCCCTGGGAGCTCTGTGTGCTGAGCATTTGTTAGAGAGAGAGGGGGAAACACAGGGCAGGCTCTGTCCTGGGGGAGAGCCTTATCCTGGGAAGGGCCAAGCACCTGCAGTGCCGCCTGTGTTAGTGCTCAGGGTTATACTCAGATCCATTTTGTCTTCTCACGGCTGTCTAAAGTAGGAAATTACTTAGTTTTGTGGACAGCTACATTAGAAAAAAAGTATGTGATTGTAACTCTGCTCTAGCTCTGACCTTTCTGTGTTACAGATGTCCAGTGTTGACCTGGCCTGGAGAAGGGTGCAAAGGCTGAAACAATCATGGATTTTACTGATCAATTGTGCTTTAGGAATTATTGACAGTTTTGCACAGGTTCTTGAAAATGTTATTTATAATGAAATCAACTAAAACTATTTTTGCTATAAGTTCTATAAGGTGCATAAGAAAAACCTTAAATTCATCTAGTAGCTGTTCCCATGAACAGGTTTATTTTAGTAAAAAAAAAGTTTTTATCAATTGTTATGACGCAAAAAAAACCCTTCAAATTTCTGGGTATGCACAGATGACCACGAAGACTTATTCACGTGCATGACAGAATTTGTGTTTTGGTTTATTTTTATTTTGTTCGTTTCTTTTATCTTTTTCTTTTTTTTTTTTTTTGTATGAAATGGATTTTCTGAAGTTTAAAATAGTAAAACATCTAAGACGATGTTCTGTGCTTGCAGTGTGTGAGTGTTGCTGTAGTGCAGTGTTGCAGTTATAGTGTCTGGTCTCTTAGCTTTCTGTTTTTCTTTTAATGTAGTGTGAAGTGTCTTATCCTTTTCTATAAATTCCAATTTGCCTTAAATCTTTCAATGCTGTAGCTGTTTCAGTAAGTAGTCCAAACTAATGGTGTAGAATGCTTTGACCAAATGAGCTGGTCTATTATGCCTTGTAAAACAGCAGCATAGGGCTTTTAAAGGTAGTCAATAAAAATTGCTGAAAATTTGGCTTTTTTAATGTGTAGTAAGTGTTTTTAATGATTTTTTCACATAATATGTAAGGTAGTGAAATGCAAGAGGGGAAAAAATGTTTTGTGTGAAACACATTTTCTGACTGGGGAAATTTTAATAGTATAAATTGTTTGTAAGGCCATATGCCAATAGTTCCCTCTGGTAGTTTGAATGATTTAGGAACTCTGCTGTATGATGCAATGTAAAATCTTTTTTTGCCTTTTTTCAGAAACTAACTTGATGTTCTAGTTTTAGCATAGGTAGAGTAGGGAGTTTGGGGTGGAGATATCACCGAATGTTTTTGTCCTTCCTTTATACTAATGATAGTGCTTTAGGATGAGGATTGTGCTGAGACTTAGCAAACAGAAAAGTTGCTATTACAGCAAAATGGCAAAAGCTAAAGGACTCGTTTTCAAGCATATGCTGAGATTTAAGTAGAAGCATAATTGATTGGGTACTAGCTCTCTATAGTAGGTAAATAAAAATAAAAAGACTTGGCACTTTTAAAAGGTAACTTTACCAAAGAACAAAGAGCCAGTAACCAATAATTCTGATTTGTCTCAGCATTGCGTCTTCTGTACTCTTTATTTTTGCCGGACCAGTTTGCGGTTAAGAGAATGTGCCTTTTTTGTACATTTGCATTTAGGTTTTATAATTTTAATTGATGTATGGACACAAAAGCATGAAGGAAGACTTGGATCCAAGCAGTGCCACACTTTACATCATCACTACAAGTGTTAAGTGTAAAGAAAACCAATTTTGAAACTATGAAATTCCTGATTCATAAATACACAGTTATTTGTACTTCACGTATTAGATAATTCACTGCTACTAAAGCTCTTTATTACAATTGCATATGTTTTAAATCAAATGATAAATTAAGTTGTCTTCCAAAACTGTGTACTTCTCTGGTCAGCTGTATATGATCAGTTATCTACCTCAAAGTTTATTTCCTTTTGTATTGGGACAGGTTGCTGGCCCTCCCTGTTTCCACAGACCAAATCATCCTAGCTCGGGAGCTAGGGCTAAGCAGTTGTTTCTTTCAAGTATTTTTTAGTTTTTAAATTTTGTGTGAGTATTGGAGTATAGATGTCGGTGACATTTCATAGTTTCAAAAGTAAATTGCTGCTCTGAGAAGTGTAGATTCTAGTGAAATGCATAGTCATAAGAGATGTGTTTTTGTTTTTTCTTTTTTTAAAAAGTTGTGGTATTATTGGTTCTATGCTCCCTGGAATATTACTGCTTTGTAAAAGTCCAGACTTCCTGCAGCACCTTGCCTGTATTTGGTAACTTTCCAAACCTGGATCTCTCACTACTTGCTATTTTTGCATTAATTAAAAACTGCAGTATGATAGCTGGGTTAGAGGGAGGGAAGAGTTGCTGCCAGAAATGTCTGAACTAAGTGCCATACTCATTGTCTGGGTAAGATTTGGGAAATTTAACCTCTGTACATAAAGAAATAATCAGTTACTTAAACATCACATAGTAGACAGCCATTAAATTATAAAAAATTAATTTATGAAGAAAGACCTTTTGTACAGATTGAAAAAAAAAAAAGATTTTCATAGAGATATCTATATGATCAAGAGAGTTAATTTTTTATTTTTGTTTTACTAGTGCCACAAACTTGCCAGTGGTAACTTATTTGTCCGGTTCAAGATAACTCTGTAGTTTTGTTTCCTAGGACTTGTTGTTAAACGCCAAAAGACATTTTTGAACTGTAAATTTGATTAGATTGTTAGCTTTTTCTGTTTTATTTCTTTGAAAACTTTTGAATAAAAAAGATCCAAAAAAACGAAAATGCATCGTCTTTTTCCTTCAGACCTTCCTTTATTGGGGGAAAACCCAAACAGGTTATGGTAAAACTTTTGTATTTATTTTGAAATGTTTGGAATTGCTTTCTCCTTGACAGCCTGGGTTTTTTTCTCCTCTATCTTTCGTCAAAACCAGATTTTAACTCTTTCATGGCACACTACAAAGTCACTAATTCTTTCAGACAAAACAGGAATAATATATGAAAAATATATCATGAAACATCTGATTTGGGTGCAAGAACTCCGTTCTGCTGTGTGTCAGCCCACACAGGGAGTTGTGTGTAACCAGGCTTGCGTGCTGTGGCTGTAAATGCCATTTTCCTTAGGTAAGGTTGGAGATGGAGGGTGGCTTTGGTAGCTTATGACTATGGATTGCTGCCTTCAAGTGCTTTTGTCTTCCCTCGTGTGCTGGCGTTGGCTGGAATACCCAGTTCTGCAGAGCAGAGGTGATACTTCACTGGCATTCAAAGAGATCCCCAGGGTTGGCCTTCCAGCTGCAATCTTTAAGCCCTTTATTTCTTTAAAGGTAATCTCTGATTTTATTATCCTTTGGGCAAGATGGTGTGTATCAGGTAAAGGACTGCTCTGACCAAAGTAAGGCTTGGGAAAGCAAGAGGAGAAAATTCAAACTATTGTGTCTCCTCAGCCAAATGCTTTACCAACTGCATGGTCTTGACATGGCTTTGAATTGATGTGTGTGGCAGGAGAGGGGCTCTGGCCTGGCCTTGGGCACCTCAGGGTGTGCCCAGCGGCAGAGAACAGGGCTGGGTGATCCAGAGGGCTCCTGCTCCTTGCTACGGGAGCTGGATAGGCAAAGGGGAGGCTCATTAACCCCGGGTTGTGCTGCTCTGGAGAGCCCTCTCCAGCTTGGGAGACTGTTCTTTCCATTGCACACCTGACTGTGAGGGATCCCAAGGGCTCTGCCAGTGCTGGGGCAGGCCAGGCAGCCTGCTGGGGATGGCAGGTGGGGGCATACTGCTGGCAGTGCACAGCCTGAGCTTTCAGTCATGCCATACTCGTGCAAGATACTGAGAATAAATGTGTTTCCAGTGGAGCTGGCAAAGCAACTCACCTGGAGGATGGGAAACTTGATTTACGGTTGCTTATGCAATGAAGACATCCTCAAAAATGATGGCACTAACTGACCCAAGGGAATGGCCTGAAGCTGTGTCAGGGGAGGTTTAGGTTGGATATTTGAAAAAGGTTCTTCACCCAGAGGATGGCTGGGCACTGGAACAGGCTCCCTTGGAAGTGGTCAGAGCACCAAGCCTGACAGTTCAGCAAACGTTTGGACAATGCTTTTGGGCACATGGTGTGACTCTTGGGAATGGTCCTGTGCAGGGCAGAGACTTGAACTCGATGATGCTTGTGGGTCCCTTCCAAATCAGCATATTCTGTGATTCTGTGATTAATGGGGAGAAAAAACCATCACACTGTGTTACTAAACACTCCTGTAACTGAAAAAAATACCTTCTAACCATTTGGGGGTCATTTAAATGTTGGTCCAGTATGTTACCTGTCCCAAATGCAATGCATGAGAAGATGAATACAGAAAACTTTAAAAGGGTTTTGTTATATTATTCACGTTCATCACCATACTGAATTAATCTCAGATTAATAATCATTCTTTTTAAATTAAGTATGAATACTCCTCACAAAAGCTGTATGTAGATAGAATAATACAGGTTGGAAATGGTTTTTTGCTCTCTATTTGCTTTTCTAATTATCACTGTGATAAACTTAGTTCACTTACTATATTTGATAAGAATGAATGCTTTTTTCAGTTTAGTACCTTTTGCCTGATCTAATAAGGTTGTGTGTATCATTCCTATCAGGCAATCTGCAGTAATACAATGTCTTTATGTAATATACTTTTATTGTATATAATAAAACTCATTACCAACTAGTTTGTTCAAATGTTGACTCCATCGTCTTGCATGCAACCTGTTTTGAACCCTTCTCACAAACCTGCTGTTAGTAATTTTTTTTACCTGTTAGCAAATATGGGTAAGTATCAGATTCATGTAGGATGATTGTGTACCAATATAAATGTTTTGTTCAAGATCATGTGCCAACCCTGTTGTTTGTTGGTTGTTAGTGATTACAGAGTAGCCTTTCTTTAGGCACTGAACATTATCTTTTATCTTTCTCTGTTTTCTAAATTAACTACTCTGGGCAGGTGCAAAACAAGTGCAAGCAATGCACTAACAAGCAGTATAACCAAGTACTGTTGAGCAACTGAGCCCTGCTAATGACTGCATATATTGGGCTAGAACAGTTGTAGAGTAAGTCAGAGTAGTCTGAAACACTACTATGTGTTAGTTTTTCATGGGAAAAAAACCCAACTATTAACTGCTGTTTTGCTCTCCCCTTCTACCTTTAATTTATGCCACGGTATCTCCACCATAGTAGACAAAATCGATGATTGACTAAAACTGTGCCACCTAATTTTTTATAGAATCATCGTATCGGAAATGTATTTGATGTGCCAGAATATTTATATGGGTTTGTACTCCTACTCCTCCTGTGCACACTTCACTGCACTTGTTCCTTTTGCTGCGATCAACCACTCCAAAATTTTTTGCAAACTTCCACAT
Source organism: Dryoscopus gambensis (assembly GCA_013389985.1). Classification (NCBI taxonomy): domain Eukaryota; kingdom Metazoa; phylum Chordata; class Aves; order Passeriformes; family Malaconotidae; genus Dryoscopus; species Dryoscopus gambensis. The sequence continues at coordinate 89,476 of WEIT01010254.1, read as the reverse complement.
GCGTTGGAATAATCATACTCAATCTATCCTGTCCAGCAGTGTCTTGTGAGAGCCAGTGTGTTGTTTGGTGGCATTTAAGACATGCGTTACCTTCCAAACACTTGCCACACTGACGTACTCTTTCAACTGTGAAAGATCATCTGTATCCTTCCCCTGCCAACAAATTCTGGCATTGATTAACTCAAACAAATCTGAGGCTTTTGGCTTTCGGACTCAGTCCATTAATTCTATCCAGAATAGGGGTTAGGATATACAAAACCTATTCTGTTTGGCAACTTCTCCTCCAGTGACTAAGAAAAGCCAAGCTGATGTCAGAACAGCAAAGATTTACAGTGCAGTGATCAGAGGGAGGGTATAAAAGCCTGCATGTGGAATGAGTCAGTCTTTCCTTTTCAGGACAGCTCTAACCACATCTACCATCTGAGAAATCTGTGCAGCCCGCTTCTGTAGTAAAGAAGAAATTGTATCACAGGAAAATACTACTGGATTTTTTTTCCATGTCCAAGAAGAAAGGCCAGCTTCTCGACAGGCAAGCTTTAACTGTTTAAGTTATCTTGCCTTTTTCAACACTATCCCCTCACTCAGTACCTGTATCAGTGGTGTTCTGAATTCCGTTGTGTTATGTTGGTCTCCCTTCAGCTGAATAAACTGACCTCTTTTGACAGCTTCACTGCAATACAAAGAGATTTTTGGAGAACTGAAGGAATGGAGGTATGTGGCACCCTAAAGACTTCCTGCATGCACACTGCAGGTGTTCGGGTCAACCTGCTCAGGCAGCTTTCTAAGTAGTGTTATTGTTCCAGAGCCCTGCATGCAAGTGTTACCAAGGGGAATAATATTTGTAAAATAGTTTCTGCACATGCACTCTGCTGATGTTAAAGAAGTGATCTGCAGTAGAAATTTTCCCAACTGTTTTAACCACCTGAAATTCACACACAGGAATGATAGCTTTAAGCAATGTCTGTGAAGCACTTAGGGGTAATGGAATAAAACAATGATTTAAAAGAAGCCCAAGAGAAAATTTACTAGTAAATTTTATGTTTTGATAAATAGTTTTAGCTTTTTCCAAGTATGAATAGAAAATTACTTTTCCTGTGTGTGCTTCAGCCTTTTCCCAGTGGGAAATACTTTCATACCAATGAGAAAACACTGCTAATTTTCTTTTTTCCTTCCAGTGAATGTAAAAAAAACCCCCCAAAATGTGTTTACAGATATTTGTTACCAGCTTGTTTTTGCATCAATTTGTTCTGGTATCTTTAGCTAGTCTCAAAGATAATCTGTAAGCAGAATATACATAACTAGGCACGTGAAGCAGTTATTTATTGACCAGCCCACAGCAAAGAAAGGATTTCACAAGCCATTGGGTTGAGCATGAGTCTGCTCATCCAGCAAGGTACCAGCAGTGGCTTTGCTGGCCAGGCAGACTCTGGGCAGGAGGGGAAGAGTCAGTCCCTGCAGCTCCCACGAGCAGACTCTCAACATTGCCACATTTCTATCTTCTGCCAACCTCCATCAGGGCCCCTGGCATGGGTGTCTTGCCCCAACAAACTAACTGACCTGATACTTCCTGACTTTTCTTCTTTAGATTTTATACGCTTTCCCTCCTACATTGCTGCTTTCCCTCCTAAACTCTCAAACTCCTGGCAGTCTGGTCCCACTAGCTCTACCTCTGTCTATAATTTAACCTTTCTTATCTCTCCCGATTTTCTCACAGCTTTTTTTCCAGCACTCTGATCAAGGTTACATAGCTGGGCCGGATCACATTTGGGCCCTCATGCACAGGGAGCTGTGGAGAGAGGGACAGGAGGCACAAGACAGGGGCTGCGGTAAGGGCTGACATACTCCAGGTCTTCCTTGAGTCAAGAAAACATTCAAATGGAGCTGGAGGAAAGGGTATTCAAAGAGCTCCAAGTGTTGGCTGTCTTTGCCAGAACAGAGTGAAAACTAGATTTCAAATAGCTCTGAGAGAGGCCAGTGCAGCTCAGTAGAATGAAATGCTCCAGAAGTCAGCAGCTGTATGGACTGTCAGCTCCTAAGCTCCTTCAGCCCTGCTCTGCTCACTTTCCATACTTCAAGAAGTTCCAGCTGCCAGTTCACGGAGGGTTCTGACATGAGTGGGAGGGAGGCAGCTCATCAGCAACTCACGAGCTTCACACAGCAAAAAGCCCTCAGCCACTTGTACATTCAAGCAAGGCACTGTGCCCTGAGCTGCAGAAGTTACAGAACAAGGCCAGCAGTAGGGAAGTAAGCTTGTGCATAAGAGTGGGAACATTTGGAGTTTAAGTTGTTTCTAGGTAAACTACTTGTATTTAAGAGTGGTCTAGCTCTGTCTTTACTGTGGTGTCTCTAGAAACAGCAAGCTTTACCCTCTATTCTAGGGTGAATTTTGTACAAAAGTGTTGAAAATCCAGGTTTCAGTTATTAAAAAAAAAAAAAAACAACTAGGCAGTTACAGAAATTCCTCTCCTAAAAAGTATTTTGCAGATGAAACTAGCCAGTCATCTCTGGAAAAACAATTCGGGACAAACCATACCATTCTGTGTGTTACAGTCCACATATGCACAGCTCATCTCTTCCAAGTGGGGATCATCTGATCAGCCCTGCAATGCGTGGTGCTGCCCTGTTTCAAGCTTGCAATTAATTTCCTAAGCAATGTTGTGCTACATCAGCAGAGCCAACTGTTGGAGCTGCCCTTGTTTAATTGGACTCACAAGGTGAGTGAGGGGTGCAGAGCCCCGGGCTCCGGGGGATGCTCTGTGCCAGCCGGGACTCAGGCTCTCTCTGCTGCTGCTGCTGCTGCTGCCTTTGGCTGTTGGTGCTGTCGGGGGGACAGAGAGGGCAGAGCCCCCACAGCTGCTGATCTTACCCCGGAGCTTAAATAACAGCTCCTGGTGCAGCCACCAGAGGGCATCGGGATAAGCCGAAAGAAACACAAAGGGTAAACACCCATTGATAGCATGTCATTATGGAGTGCTTATAATTACCTGTTATTAAAAGCAAAACCTCATCCTGCCTTTGCACGATACAATGCAAGTGCTCACATTTCTGATAATGTGTTTTTAGTCCTCATTAAGATAACAACAATGCTGCCTTTACTAGAGGAGAATAAAAACTAATTTACTTTTGGTTAATGAAACACATAAGGATGCATTCAGTGCACAGCAGGCAAGGGGAGGGGAAAAAAAGATTCTAATAGAAACCACAACGTCACCAGAAACACAAGTGCTCCATGCAAGGTCAGGGAGAATTGGTAAGTAGCTTGTAGGTGGCAGACAAACACAAAAGGAGACAAACAGCAAGGGAATTCTGGAGAAGTCAAGCAGCCTGCAAAGGTTCAACCCACACCAGAGTTAGAAACCTTTTTTCTGTTAACTCAAAGCCAGCCTATTTTCATATCCTCTTGGGAGCATCTGTTTTATTATTGTTATATCTTTATAAGAGCCGTGACAATTGAAAGTATATTCATTCCAAACACAGTGTAAAACAAAAAAATACCTTCTCAGGAAGTAGATAAAGCTGTGAAATTAAATTGATGTCTTGTGGGCTAAATGAAAAATCTGTACTACAAACCAAAATTATTCTAAGTATTTAAAGTGACACAGAAAAGGCAAGTCATTTTTTGCAAAAGTTCATTCAAGAAAACCTTTCAGTGATCACGAAAGAGGGCTTCTTACATATCAATCCAGATAAATAATACAAATCTGGCAAGTGGGAGAAGGGGCCCACAGAAATAGATATTTTTGCTGCTTGTCTCTATCTGTACGGCTTGAATCTAATGAATAAATTAACCATAACCTGCAGAGGATATTAGTGCTTGAGATCTCAGAAGCTTTTTGCAGCATCCCTTTTGGTCAGGGAGAATCATGTTGCCAATGCGTTTCAGACTATTGTGTTCCCCTCTGATTCTGCTGGACAGAGCCTTGGCCTTCATCACCAGTGCCTGAGGCCTGGCCAGTGGCTCTGACCTGCACAGACTTGCTCTTAGATGTGAACTACAAGAAGCATTTGTTAATCTCTGCCAGGGATTTTGTCAGTCTTCAAAGTAATTTGAGGATTCACTTCTGGACCAGGCCAGATTGCTGTATCAGGCACAATCAAAGACCCAAAGAGCAACCAGAACAAGTAGGAGAGTTCACAGACAGTTGTGAATAAAAATACTGTAAGTCTGGAAATGTAAAGTATTTCTCTGTTTTGCATACACCCTAGTTTTAGGCTAAACAGTGCACAGACACAGACTTGAATTTCTGGAAAAAGATCTGATCCAGGCATGTGTTTACAATTTTTGAGCATTTTTTTGTGTGTGTGTTGAATGAGGTTTGGGGAGGAAAAGACGCTATTTCTGCTCCCCCCCCCCCCCTTTCAATTTCAGACCTGAAAGCTTTCCTTGCCTGTGTGTGTCTTGTTGGGGTTTGTTTGTTTGTTTGGGTTTTTTTGGTTTTTTGGGGTTTTTTTTGGTTTTTTTCTTTGCAGTCTCAAGTACTTGTGCTTATCTTCTTTTGGCATCCAGCTCAATGTCAGCATGACTATGTTTGTCACAGGTTTTTTATGCTGCTGCAAGCAGGACTCAAATTAGGATTGGTGTGACCAAAGGACAATAGCTCTGCCAACAAGACAGACTTTTTTTGATCTAGCTAGCAGATGCTCTGCTAGCGTCTCTCACTTTTTTGCCTCTCTCTTGCCTAAAGGACTGAAACCAACCTGTCAGTGTGATCGTACTCGCGGGAGCTACAACTGTTTGCACAAGATCTGAATCTAGCCTAATACCTCCTTTAATAACTACTTCCAACACCTACTTGTGAAGGCTCTGGTGGTAAACTCCATTTAATATGTCATAGCTTTAAAGCAGAGATCTTTCCAGAAATGGCTACTCTTTTTATAGACTATTTTGCACTCTAGTGGATTATTTTAGATAGTAACAAATTGTTCCTGTATATCTTTGGTTATCAATGACTTGCAAGAATAATATTGCAGGAGGAGGAGGAGGAGGCTAGAAAGAGAACCTGATGGGGTTCAAACCTTGAATTCCCTTTTGTTCCCATCCCCTGTTACTTGACAGGAGTTTTGGAAGAAGAAGAACTAGCAGACATATAAGACCTGGCATGAAATACTGGACCAGCTTTTCAGGTGTCACTAAGGGCCAGCAGGTCCAGAGGTGTCTCTCCAGTCCAGACTTAAGAAGATCTCAACTGGCTTTAGCTTTTCAAGCAAGCCTGAAGGCTACTGACTGCCAGTCATCCTGACAAGGTGATGACTAATGGGGACAATTAACTCCCTCCCCTAACTTGCTGTCTGTCATGGCGATTGGAAAGGAAATAAGAACACTTTTCCCTAAGGAAACAGGTTGGCAAATGGGTTTGGCTCAGTTAAAGCTTTAGTACTAATGCTAATGAAATTTCATATTAACAAAATATCAAAAAGTTGTTCCAGTGAAGAGCAGGTTCAAGCCCATATTGTCTGCTCCGTAAATTCGTTTTTAATTCATGTTCACATGTTGAAAAATTCACTATAGCCAACCTGTAATTCCTCAGGAGTAAACTGCAGAATTGCCATTGGCTACTAAGGGAGAAAGATACAGTTTTGTGTTGTCCACTTCATACAGGAACAGCTTTTCAAGCTGTAATTAGTGAAGTGTGAAAAATGAGTTTAAAAGTAGCAGGCATCAGTAATTTGTTTCCACCTCTTTAAGAGTGTTGGTTTTGGTTTTTAGACAAAATTGACACACATCTGACTAGTTGTTACCCATTATCACCAAAATCCAGCTTCTATTCATTAAAGCTGATGCTTGCAGTGGTGCCCCATATCTCTGATGAATTGAGTTTCATACCCATAGAATCATAAAACTTTACTTCCAGACCTGCAGACATGGCCAGAGCACGATGGTCAGTTTGTGATGCATCTTCATTGCTGAATTTTAAGGCTCAAACTGCCTTTATTTGGGCAAGTCAAAATTTTTCCTTAGTTCACACCTTTTAGGGAACAAGTTTTAGTAAAGATAGCTGCATGGATCTCAGCAGAACTTCCTCAAAGGAAAAGAGAAAGGGAAAGGGAAAGGAGTCACCACTACTGAATTAGTCTGTTCTTTATGGTGACCAAGAAGCAGCCAGACTATAATCCAAGAGCCACTGTGAAAAGCTACATGACTAATCTGTATTTCCATTGTGTGGCTGGTAGCAGGAAGGAGGATGTAGCACAAGAGTCAATTTATTGGAAGAACAATGTAGTCATTCATCAAAGCATTATTCTGAAATAATTTAAATGACAGTAGAGCAGCCCACTCTTGACTTAAGAAAATACAAGTCATTCAAATTCCATATCTAATAATGAAATCGTTCCACTGACTTACTGGTTGGCATAAATTACATGTAGCTAATATGTTCCTGTTGCGGACCCGGAGGACTCTTTGTTTATGCTAAATGTGAATATATTTTAGCACATGAATTACTATCCTCCTGCTTGCTTCTTGGGCGCCTCCAGAATAAGTAATACGTTGGCATAACTTTGCCATTTGTCAGCCAGCAGTCTGGTAGCACATTTGCTCGTCAATCTAATTTTAACCTTTTCTCATACGAGCACTTGGTATTTCATGTAAATCAACCAGACAGTCTGTCATTCAATAGGATACTATCTTCATAGTCTTCTAAACTGTGTGCTCTATTGTATGTGCTCGCTATTAAGTAGCAGAGGTAAAGTAAAACTAATATATTACTTCTGGTTTCTTAATACCAGAATGCCAGGAATCTCTTTATTACCACAATAGAGACAAATGATATGCCTGGCAGAGGTTCTGGACAATGGGCCTGGTAATGCATTCAGCACTCTCTGAATTGAAAGGTCTGTCCTGAATGGTAAGTAGTGCAATGCATCATTATAGGCTTCAGATCACATATTCTAGGTCTGTTCCTATTATCACTCTAATTTGCAGTTAATAATATTAAAAAGTACGGTCAACAGATAAATTAAAAAAAAAAATTAAACAACTTCCCTGTGTTTCCAACAAAATTCTTGATAAAATATGATGCTGGCTGCAAAAGAGAATATAATTAATCATGAAATACAGATAAATTTGTTAATGATCATTTATTTTCATAATTTGTGTAAATAACATGAAAGGTTTAGTGATATATCCTTTACCTTGTGAGGTTTTTCAGACATTGATTTGGCTATGAAAATAGTATGTTTGAAGTTTATCTGTTTTGTCAGTGTTGCTCCCTGATGTTGCTCCATGAAGATATTCATGACTTTATTATCTTTGATTTTTTTAAACTCTAGTGTTCATTTATGCAGCCTAATTAATAATAATAATGCTCATTCTGGCTGACTCAGATTTTTTACTGCATTAAGGATGTTTTAAAAAAAAGCAATTGTAGCATTGTAATGAAATGATCTATGGTGTTGTTAATAATTCAGTCCTATACAACACCTGTAACCATTTATTGCATGGTACAATAGTTACCTGTTTTATTAATTATGAAAATCATATTCTGATCTAAATTTTCCTTATTGATGCATCAAGATTGTTAGCACCACATTGCATTTCATTCCACTCAGGCTTATGACTGGTAGAATAACACTCATGTGTTTACTACTCAGTTCTGTTCTGAACAGTGATTTCTGACACTGTGCTTGGCCTGGGGCAGACCCTGAGTGGTGCCTGCATTTCTGCACAGCACAGCGCTCAGCAGTGCCCTTACCCGAGAGCACGGGCACAGCTCATCCTCTCCTGTGGCTTCAGGAAGTGCCTCCTTGGTCCATACATTCTTCAGGTGCTCTTTACTTACAGATTGCATCATGCTCCGGGTCCATCCCCTGTCATGCCTTCTCTCTAGTAACTTCTGTGCAAAATTTACCTCTGCTGCTGTGAAATTAATTCACCTGTGTTGAATTTCTGAGTATAAGTTGTACCTATATGTATTATATTTGTGCAATTTCGACCACAAAGTTCTGTTTCTGATTGAAGCAGCACCATAATAGAAGTAAAAACATATAAACTGCTATCATCACTACCTCCAGCATCTTTTATATCTACAAATCAAGCAAAGGCAGTATTTGTCCTTCAGGATGTAAAGTGATCTGACTTAACTTAGCACTTGTTTGACCAAAAGGTTTAATCACAGATTAAGTAAATATCTTCAAGAACATAGGCCTGAGGGTTTCGGCCACCTTGAATAAATATATCTCAGAAGAATCTGTCCCATAAAATACTCAGGTACTTCTATTACTTAATTTTGCATAACAGGGGTACAAAGGAGTTTATTCTCCCTGCTTTGATAAAGTTCTGAAATGGGAGTTTGTTTGGTTTCTGTATGTCCATGTTTTATGCCAGGCAGCTGCATTTTTCACTCTCAGGGATGTATCTAGGCAAATTCAGTAGTCAGCGACGTGGATTGTCTTAAGCAATGACAGCATTTGATTTCACTGAGCCTCTCAAAAATAATTTTACATGTAATTTTGTTCATTTCATGTCTGGTCCTCTGATTTACCACCACTGTTCTTGCAGCTGTTTTACCTAGTTCAGGGAAGTGTATATTACCAATAAATGTTTGCTCTGAAGAAAAACAGTGAATTTCTGGGGATTAAGGGAGTCTGCATTTTATTACAGGAAAAATATTTTCTGGTCCTACTTATTGTTTGTGCATTAAGGGACACACAGTTGTGTTTAACAAACATCCTCTTTCCCTTCAAATTTTCCACTCTTGATCCTGAGGGATTACTGAAGAAATAATCAGTCAAGAGGATCTGAAATTACAGAATTATGTGTGGGATGAATCCAGCCTCAGATCTTTATTTAAAAAGGAAATTGATCTTCTAATTCTGTGCCTGTATGAAGAAACAAAAATTATGGTAATGAGTTGTTACCACTGCAGACATCCTGGGTAATATTTTTCCCTGGAGTACATATCTAAGTACAAATTCAGTTCTAGTTATTAGCAATATATTCCTCCAGGTATCAAGGCCAAAATCCAGCCATGTCTTTTGTAAGGTGTGTGGTAAGCAAGCACAATGGGGAAGAGTTTTGTCTTTCTCTTTTGTTGTGATTTTTTAAAATTTGGTAGAGAAGTTTTATTGCCATTTACTGTTACCAAGTCATTCAGTAGCTATTTAAATTCCATTTTTAAAGGTATGTAATAGAATTTCCTAACCTGTCACAGCCCTAGTGCCATATTAATGTTAAAATTTCAGGAAGATGTTCTTTCTGATTGGTATTATGGACATATCCATAAATGCATGTCAGCACCTGGCACATGGGCTGGGCTGCTGGGTTTGTGAGAGGGCAGGGAGATCTCTGCTGCTGCTGACGTACTGGGTCTCACCTGCTGCTGTCAGGACAGCTCAGTCTCCCTCACCCCCCTCAGCCTCCCGTTCCCTCCCCTCTTGCTCCCCAGCTGCCGTGAGCGGCTTTCGGCACATCACTGGTGTGCTGCTCGGTGAGCCCATGCCCCACCCAGCTTGCCAAGGCAATTTATGTCTCACTGTACCTGACAGGGAGCCACCAATGGGGAGGGCGGGGAGGTGCTGCCTACCCCACATGGGTCCTGTCTGGAGGAGAACGTTGGGCTTTCTTGCTCTGTCCATGTTCTCCAAGCATTTCTGGCCTCATAATCAACTGCTAATTTACAACTTTAGGTCCTAATTAGCTTCCTGGGACTTATCAGTGGCAAGCTATGATGTGGGGTTAATTTGGGGGCCACAAGTATCACTGCTCCTTCAGAGCAAACTTTGTGCTCTGTGAGTTTTTCCATGCAATTTTAAGGGACTCTTCTCATACAGCTTAACCTTCTTCTCCTACTCTGACCTTACTTCTCTTCCTATTAATTCTGCTCTAGGTCCATGCCCAGCTCCCTGAAGCTCTTCTGATTGTCATTTGTCCCCCTTCTCCCTCCCCTCTGAATCACCAAGCTCGTATGCTCTTGCAGGAATTGCCTTCCACCACTCTTTTCATACCCCATCACAGGCCGGACTGAACACAGAGCGGTCTCTGGCCCAAGGCAACTTTCTGGCAAAAAGGAAATCCAGTCATGGGTGACACTGACATTAAAGAAGCAACTTCCATCAGTCCCCACGGCTTCCCTCCCTGGGCTCTGTTCTCCAGACATGGTCCTCCCTGAGTGCCACATTGCAGCTCACCGCACCCCGTCTGAGGGCGGCTCAGGACAGGGACAGGCTGAGCAGAGCTGGAGTGTGGCAGAGCTTTGTGGGGGTGCCCTGACATCACCCAGACTCTGAGGGACCCCCCAGCTGCCTCAGGAGCTGTGCCACCAGCTCGCTGGTGGGAGTCACCTGCAGGCGGTGAAGTTTGCTAAGGGACTTCATTTCTTTGTGGGCAGGAGTTGGGGGGGAGAACAGTACAGGGTGTCAATTCCATGGCAGCACATCCCACAAGGCTTCAACATGGAGAGAATCAGCACAGGATGCCAGCTGCCTCCCCACCTATGTGCATGAGCCCAAAGGGCTGTGCCCCAGGCGTGATGAGACAGGATGGAACATGAGCTGGTTATCTTCCTACTTGGGTCTTGCAGAGATGAGGTGGGAGCTTTATTTATTGGGAAACATGACAGTACTGGTGGTGAGGGGTCCCCAGCTGGGACCTGTGGGGTCTGCCCCTGTATTGGGTCAGCCTGGCCATGAGGAAGGGGCTGGTGGGCTGCTGAGCCCACTGTGCCACTGTAGGATGCCCCAGGCACTGCAACTTCCAGCCTGACTCCAAGTAATGTCATTTACCTGCCTTTTCACAGGTTTTTCTAATCCTCAACTTGGTGCCTTCCTAAGCCAACATTAGATCCTCATCTCATCTCTGCCTGTTTTAATGTCTTTTCTCTTTTCTTACAGCTCCTTAACTACTGCCCAGGGAAATGATGTGTACACTGGGATGCCTCTGCTCTTTGTGCTTGGCTTCCCACCCAGTACCTTAGAAGAGAGTGTTACAGCAGTTTGCTGCTCTGATTTGCAACCCATCTGGCACTGATGCTTCCTTGTGCATTCCCTAAGGTAATTCTGCCTCTCTGCCATTTCTGCTTTTGTCTGGGACTTGTCTGGGATTCTTCTGTTCTCTATCCCAAACTAATTGTATTTTGCTGCTCAGATCAAAGAACCTGGGTTTATGTCTATTAAGATGAACATGCAATGCAGTTTATGAGGAGGAAGCTCCTTTGCGAAGTGTGAAAGCAGGTGCATGCAAGGTGGAAGCACTGCATTGCAGAAAGAGGGGAGATTAGGATTATAACAGATAAAAAACTTCAACATTTCTCTTTAGAATAATGGATTCATTATTCCAGTGACAACGTGTTGTGTGTGTCTTTGTGCTAAAAAGGCCTTTATTTCTTTCCTCTGGAATGAGGAAAGCAAGTGGTTGCTTAAATCCCTATTGATGTACAGAACATGAATTCCAGTTTTGATTTTATGAACAGCCTCTATCATCCTGTCTTCTCTGGACTGCCTCAATCTAATTGTATTGTGGGGTTAGACACACTGTCACCATTCCTATAAATAGCCTGCTTGGTTATGAAGGACCAGCAGTGTTTCCTCCGGGGAGAACAGGACTTTGACTAATGGAATTTTAGGCCAGTTTTTGTCAGACTTTCTATAGGAGATAGGGTTTGGAGAGTAGAAAATCTGTAAAGAAAGCCAATAATCAAAGTATTAGTGTTTGAAACACAGACACTTGGTGAGCCTGGAGAATCCACAAAGAAAACTGAAATTCGAAGGAGCAGGATGGTGGTGTGTTTTTAAAACAGAGGCTTGGCTTCAGGGCTGGTAAGAAGCAAGGCAGCTGCCATGTGGAAAAAGAGAAGCTCTCTGTGATCCTGCAGAAACCTGGGCTGCGGTGCAAGGATGTCTGCAGTGCTGGAGAGTCTGCTCTGCACGCGAGAAATGCGCAAGTGCCCTGGGGAGCCACAGGTAAGGCGACACGTTTTTCTGTAAATTTTTGGAGCAAAGGAGGAAGTACCTGTGTGTAGAAAGCCTTGTGTTTCAGTCTTTAGCTGTTAGTAAGAACTTTTGAGTGTGGAGAGCACCGGCAGACAAACAGCCTCAGAGCTGGTTCAGTAAGGATGGATATTTTTAGTCTTATGGATGGAGTGAGGATCCCTGGTTTTAAGGATAACAGGTAATTTGGGCTGTGTGACCCTGTTCTGTGAGTAAATGCCTTGGAGACACCAAAGCGAACACGCATCCTGCTGGCCACGGAACGAGGAAAGTTCTATTGCACACAGTGCAAGGGGTCAAACACAGCAAGGATTTGAATGACAGGTAACAAGGCTTGGTGGGTGTCTTCTCCCCACTATTATAAGTAACAAATGCCGAGATATTTGAGGGGTTTTCTTACAATTAGCAACCGATCTGGAATTCAGATGCCATCTCCCACAGCCTGGGCAGATTCCAAGGGTACATTGAATCGACAGCAGCACCCTTTGTGCAGAGCAACTCTGTACACAAGAAGACAGTCCTGCCGAAAGAAAAGAAACAAGCATTGCATTCAGGGATGTGACTAACTTCTTCTGAACAGCGAGGAAAGCACCACGCTTGCCAGTTATCTCTTCTGTGCGTTTCCTCAGTTGTGGCTGGGGCCATCTGATGAGTGTTTCCCTTTCACTCCCAGCACGGCACAGTCTGTCTGCTGTCAGCAGTTAATGAAGTCACTCGCAAGACGCCATCCCCTGGGGAAAAGCAGGGCTATGAATAGACCTGTTACTTGCATCTCTGGTTGCAATGCTCTCAGCGCTTCTTTTGCTGTGCCACCATCTCTGATGATTGTGCCACTTCCGAACAATGGGCTTTCACTCTGGAGCTACTGCTATTCCCGATGCCAAAAAACGGTCCTTTTCCTTCTGGCAGAGCTGTGGAGCTCAGTGAGTGCTCAGTGCCCCCAGTGACAGGCACAGGTTCTGAGACACCACACGCTTACCAAAAATGTGCAGAAGGTCAATAAGTACGCTTATTGCAGCAAGTGCTTTTAATAATAGTCCTCAGTGAACGTCACTGTCAGGTGCTTCATCAGGGTACATCCTACAAGGAGGAAAAAAGAATGTTTCTTTCAGAGAATAAAGTATTTCCATGCTACTGAAATAGAAGAAAGGCAAACTGTTAATCTGATGAAAACATCACCTCTTTGCCCAGCTGAGCTTGCATGTCTAGGTATGATTAAGTTTGTGTTTATAAGGAGTTGTGTGTTGGTCTAGACAGAGATGAGCTATAAAAGAAGCAAAATCAGCAAAAATAAAGAGAGATAAAGAATGATGAATCATGATGACATACTGCTCAAAGTATGTGAGATCATGTAAATACTCATCATGCTGTGTAGGGCATACAATCATAATTAGTGCAAGTAAAGCCAAAGACTGTTCAATCCGCTTTAGTGACTATGTTTGATTTAACCCAAAATAACTTTGCAGTTGAATACCTTTGTAAGAAAATTTAGCTAACAATGCCAATAAATGGTGAAAAAGAGAAAAACCAATTAAGACAGCATTCACTTTGAACATTTCCTGTTCTCTCTTCAGGAGATTTCAGGGAAAACTTATGTTAAAAGGTTTTGTTTCATATACACAGTTTATTATTTTATATCAGAGTTGATGGTCTTAAAAGCCTCCCTCAAATCAAGTTGTCAAAATTTTAATTCTCAGAAAGCTATAATGAGGTTTTCAACAAAATGCAAATGTAGCTGTTTCTGCTTTGTGATCCAAATGTCTGAACCATTCCTACGTGAGCCGAGTTACAGTTGTTGTTGCATATGAACCTTTGCTCAGGTGCCTCATCCTCCTGCTTATATAAAACCAAAACAAAAAACAGCCCTTGTTACTTTTCATATTAATTCTGGTTGGCTGAATTGGTTAAAGTGATTCATGACCTATGTTAAAATTAAACACAGTCTTTAATGTGTTTGGCCTGACACATGGTGCCTTATAATATTGATATATCTCATCGACCAAGCAATCTGCATCAGCTTGCTGAAGCACGCCTTGAAGGGAAAATTATACAGTAGTCCTGATCTACTTCTCTGCCAAAGCTTTAATTAAACATTCATGCTATCAGTTAGGAGTGAAGGAGCTTGGGGAAAAGCATGAGATGCCGATCCTGTCATTAACAATATTTAATTTTGAAAGTTTAGGAAGGTAGGAATATGCCTCTTAAATCAGACATCTGTGACCTCATCAGCATCTCAGTGGTATTTAAAACTCTGGTCTGTCTTCCTCTCTGGTATCCTATACATAAGAAAACACAAATCCATCTGATATTCTGTATTCAGTACTTTTTTTCAGTAGCACCCAAAGGAGGTGGGGGGAGTTTAGCAGAGCAGAACGGGAGCAGTAGTGCTCTGGCAGTGGATCTTGTCCTTTTCCTGGGGTACAGAGTTGTGAACCTGGAGATGGGCTTCTCCTTAGGGTTTGTTTCCCATTGCTGGCACCCAGACAGCCTGAAGACTAGTAAGGCAATCCTCAGCCTTCTGCAGGCCACTTGTGTGGGAGGTGGAGCTTGGTCCAAATGAGATTTCATTTAGCACTAGATGCCCCTGAAATGAGGCTCTGCCAGACTACTTAGGAATGGCACTTGTATGATAAAGCCTTCTGGCTGTGCCTGCAGAGGTGTATTATGAGGGTCATGGAGAGGTTGTTTTTTCTTCCGTTAGCGGAACTGTCTGGGGGGTAGATAATGCAAATGCTGCTGTTTTTATCCAGGGAAATCTACTACATTCCATCTACTTGGAATGATGAACCTTACCATCCCTAGAAGATGCTTCTTCCCTCCTTGAGAACCATGCTAGCAGCAATTAATCTCATCCAACAGCAGTGGATATTAAAATCACAGCCAATACCTCAAATGGTTGTTTAAAATCAGCTTCAGCAAGCTTTGCTTCCTCTCTGACCCTTTCCTGGCTTCCTCGTCTCTTGTGCTTGGCTGTCCTCCACCCAGGCTTTCTGCCTCAAATTTGGAAATCCCCTACTTCTGACAGTGGACTGTTATTCTTCTGGCAATATTTACCTGTCATCCTTGTGGAATAGAGTCAAGGCCTCTGTGGTGCCTGTGCCATTATGCAGAGTATTAATAAACATTGTAAACAGATAGAGACGGTGAGATTTCTGCCACAAGAGCGGCACTGAGGAATTCCCTCAGCCAGGAAGGCTGCCCAGGTTGAAGCTTGTGATGTTTTGTGTGACCCTGAGCCTGGACTGGTTCTGCTTGTAAGAGGGGAGAAATTAGTTCTGAGGAACAATCTTCCTTGGGCTTCACTATAACAACAGAAGAAGCACAATACCAAGTTCATGAAGAAAATGACACACCATAAGAAACCATGAACTTAGTAGAATATATGTGAAAGGCCAAGTCTTGAAAGATTCATTAATATGCGAGTTCAGAAGGATGAGCTAAATCAAACTGTCATTGCCCAACCCACAAGCACAGCAAATAAACTTAAGAGGGGATTTTGAAGCAGCAGGGGAAAACAAGAAAAATACTCCTTTTAGAGTGGTCAGGACAAATCAGATGGTAACACGTGAGAACATAAACATCAGTTCAGGATGAAAGAAAAATAGGCTTTATTACTCCCCTTGAGCAAACTGATGATGAAGGAGACCTAGTAAAAATGAATGTTTTTATCAGTAATGTGATGCATAGGCATCATGAATAGCTGTGTGTCAGCACAGTCTGAATAAATAACTGCAATGGTTTTGTTTACTTCTCTGTATGCTTAAAACTGTGAATATTGATCGAATTTCACAAAGTTAGGCAGAAAATTATGACATCATGAGAACGTGACAAATATGCACTTTCCACAATTGCTGACTCTATTAGTAAGATAATCTAAATTCAATTTTTTTTACCATGATTTTTGGCTATTACATCAATGTACCCATCCTGTCTAATCTTCATGTTAACATCACAGAGGCAGAAGAAGTTGTTTCTGTTTTCCCTACATGCAAGAAAGCTGATACACTACAGAGCTTGAGAGGAACGTGCCTGGCTTTGCATTACAGAAAGAGAGGTGTAGTCTGTAGCATCTGATATGCCAAGTTAGGAACCAGTTTGCTCTTGACTGTGTCCATGGAAAATGCAGAGTGGGGCACCTCCTGTGTGTCAGCCCAAGCCCTGTGTCTGCTGTTCCCTGGAGGTTTGATTGTTGCCACATCCGCGCCTTGGCACGGTCCTGGGAGCAACCATTACACCAGTGTTTGACCTGTTTGAATTTTTTCTTGGTTTTCCCTGTTGCTCTCAGACATTGCCAAGCACAATTTGTCTGATTTAAGAGGACATTCAGATGCCTCTTCCAGATCAGCATAACTCATTAATCTCTTTACCTTTATGTATATTTCTTGCACAGTTTTAAAGTTTTGTAGTGTTCCTCCTGTCGTTTGACACTCAAATGTCTCTACTGATTAGGGTGGGCAGGGTCTTACTCTGAGAAAGTCTCATCCACCAGATCAGTATCTTACTGTAGATCAAAAGAAAAATAATGTTGAAAAGAATCACATCATAACTGGCTGATTAAATAACTGACAGCTATGAGTCAGTGTCTGCAGTTCTTCCCTAACACAACACTACATGGCAGACTGGCTTTGAATAGGTTTTTCCCTTAATTTCAGGTAATGATTAACTCCCAATGACTAAAATATCTCCAGGAGAACTGATGAGACATTTCACAAAGCTACTCAAGTTCAAAAGTATATTCAAGCTTTCACTTTATCTCTTTCATGCAAAAATACACTTATTTTAACGGAAACTATTTTAAAACTGCCTCATAAATATAAGTTCAGCAGTACTATTAGAGCATAGATTTAAGCTAAAATGTTTTTAATACAGTCAAATACACACACAGTATGTGCATGCAGTTTATTATTTATTCAATTTATAAAACAGAAGCCATTTTAGTGCCACTGGCAGTGCAATCATTTCTGAGATGAAATATAGCTGTACCAGCTCTCATTGTAGGCTGAAGGAATAAGCATTGGAAAGAACAAAAACCAGAGGAAATCTGTGTGAGTAGGTTTGTCCTGAAGGAAAAGCTCCCACTGCAGTGTTTCATTCCTGAAGAGGGTGTGTTAAAGCATGCAAGATAATAAAGCGCAGCAGATGTCTTAAGAATTAGTGTTATGAGGAGTGTTGTAAGGAATTTAGCTTTTGAGAAGAAGTAGGATTTTTCACACAAACTAGATGAACTCTGTTGGAGCAAACATGGCATTGATTTTCTGGAACCAAGATTGCTATAACTGGCATCAGTACAGTATAAGGGTTAGGTCATGTAGCATGCTACAAAATAATAGATGATAAATTTATTTATTTATTTATTTATTTATACATAAGTATAATCAGTAGAATAATTATAAGAAATAGGAGAGGATGTTGGGGAACTCTTGTAAGTATTTTGAGGTCTGGTTCTGAAAAGCAGAACATGGTTAATAAGTTAGGGAGAAAGAAATATCAGATGGGAGAAAAATGGACAGGCAAAATCAGCACTGACACCGGTGGGAATGTGGTGTGTGTGGCCTGGGTGTTAGGAATAAAAGGGGTGTGATATTTTAAAAAAAATTGCACACTATCACAGAAAATGAGCCAAGATGTTTGTGTCCAAAAACTGTAAACTCAGGCTAGAGCTGCAGCTTCCAAGATGACCCCAAACCTTCCAAGAATAGTGAAGGATGGTGAATGGGTGATCTATGACTGAAATGAACTTAAACTAATGTGTAGTCTTTTAAGAAAAGTAGAAATAAAACCTCTGTGAAGTTGCCTACAGAGGCAGAGAGAGGTGGCATGGGCAGAATGGAATTTGTCAAATTAAAGGTCTTCTGAAGGACCACTAAGGAACAACACGCGACAGATAGGTCTAACTCAGATGACTTCGAGCATGAAAGAAAAGCTCCCACGCATTGCCTCATTGCAGGAGATTGTAACTCGTCAGAAATAGAGTATAAAGCAAATGTTGCTGATAACAGTAGAGCCAGTTATTCCAGGGTGTAATAGCTGGCAGATTTCATCAGCAAGCAGTCACTGGACTACCATGATGCTTGCTATTCTAGGGGACCTTTGTTAGGTAGTGATGACATAGAGCAGCTGGTTGTAGAAAATAACCTAGCTAAAATTATCCCAACTTGATCAAATTGAAAATAAATGAAAGAATGAACAAGAATAGGCCTGTTAGTTTCTCCAAATTTGTCCTTGTCAAGTACTGTACCTAAAGAAATTAGTTAGTGATGTTAATTGGATGAAGGCTCCAAACCTATTAGAATTTCTTTAATTTAAATAATAATGTAAAAATCTGTAATTTGTACTGTAAGGAGAGAATGAAGAGTGCTAGCACCTTACAAATCCTTAAAAAAGAAATAAAAATATTAGAAGTTAGCAAAGAGAGTGAAGGCCCCCATCATACCAGATCATCAGTGAAAATGGTATTTTGGGAACGTGGAAGCAGAGGGTGCAGGCAGACCTGTCAAGTTTACAGACATACCATCTCTAACAATATTTGAAAGACTGAGAGTTTTTTCTATTGCACAAATAAAAGGGAATCTGGTACTTGGCAAGTATTCTCTCTGGTAGAGATTAAAGACTGTGTAGGTACTGCCCAAACCAAACAAATTCTCCTTCTTCCTTTCTGTGAAGATGAAGGTACAGATCATGGATTAAAATAGGAGAATCTGTAGAAATAAAAGCTAACATTTACAAACTTGAAAATTTGTAAACAAGGTGTAGTGGGCCCATAGTGAAGTGGTGTTTCTTATCCATCCTAAATTGCTCAAAGAAGAAAAATTAAATTTCAGGTACAGGATCAAGTTTTCCTTTAAAGATCTCCCAAAACAAAGGAGAGAGAAAGAGCAGAGGAAAAAGTGAACTCACACCTACAGCTTCATTAATTAACCTTAGTAATCTAGAAATTTTGCATACATTTTGCAAGAAATAATGAACAATAGAGTGAAGATAAAATAGAGAAAATAAACAATAAATGTTAAATACAATGTATTAGGGCTGGGGAAATGTTTGTATGGTGCCCTCTGCTCTAGAAAGGGAATTACCGGGCTGCCTTAAGGTTGAGTAGAGGTTTTCAAGCATCACTATTTCATCTAGTCCTTCAAAGTGTTAACACTTCCATTGTTGCTAAAAGTGGTATAGTCAGATGAGAAAAATATCGGTTCCATTATGGAGGAACAGACAGCTGGAGGTGTGGGGTAGAAGTTAGTAGTGCAAGTGCTGGATCTCACCCAGACTGCAGTAGAAATTATTCCTGTTGTAAATTGTGGCAAGTTGCTTGGGTAAGGGGCAGACCATAATGTATTGGTCAGTCGTAGAAGCACCCCCAGAGAACTGGGGTGGAGCCATGGGAAAGACAAAATTGATCCTCCTTAGATATCATGTAGGAGACTTAAAGAAGGGATACCTGAGTACAAACACCATTGTTGGAGGAGGTTCCTCTGGTCAAAGCTCCTCTGGGTACTGAGAATGGTCTGTCAGCCATAATTAGGAAAGGGCATTGAAAGAAATGCAGAAAATTAGTACTGGACAAAACAAAGAATGAGGGATATACAATTGCTCTCTAAAAATACATCAAGGGGAGGGGAAAGAAGGGCAGGGCAAATACTAGGGAGGAAAGAAGCTATTTAAGTTGCCAGACAATGTTGTCATTAAAATAAATGGATATATATTGAAAGTCCGTCCATCCAGGCTGGAGCTGAGGCGGTTTCCAGCCATGAGAAGAGTGAAGTCTCTGAAAGAGCCTTCTAGTAAGAGTGACAGGGACAAACCACTGTAGGTGGGGTTATCACAGTAAAATGGAAGTTATTTGCTTGCAAATTGGATAATACGAATTCATGTAGCTCTCGCATAACGGTGAGTAGAGCCACTTTCTCTTTGCCTCTCTGCCAGACATTGAAGCAGCCTGACAAGACTTACGATGGATTTCCATAAGTTTATTAAGAGAGCTGTGTAAGGTGAAAGGACACATCTTCAGTATGTATAAGATTCTTTGCAGTGTTGTGCCCTCTGCTTTTCATTATTGTGGCAATAGTATTTTTTGAAATTTCTGTTAATTTATTGGTCCAGATACATAAAGCGTGACTCTATGGCCTGTGTCATATTGGCATGCTACAAAATGTTAAGAACTAACTTTTTTTGAAGATTGGTTTAAAATTTTGATAGATGTCTGTGTTAAGTGTCAAACTAAAGCACAACAAACATACGAGATAAGAAACATAAGGTATCAGTGGATCTAATATTATTGACAGTATTTACATGACTAATCATTTTGAACTCTTGGAAAACGCTGTTAGAGAAAATCTGCTCTGCCTTATCCTTTCGGTATTGCTCAGCAAAATACTTGGAATTGATTTAGTTTGATTTTATTTTAATTTAGAGATGGCTCTATTTACATATTCCCAGTATCTCACAGGTTTATTAGATATATATAATATAGACATTTCTGACCAGTACTTTGAATTGTAGAAGCACTAATCATTGTGTATAGTACTGTTTTTCAAATATTCCTGTTTCCATATGAGCAGACACTGTTGGTTTAAATTTCCTTCCTGCTTTCAGAAGAAACACATAAGAATAAGGCAAGATTTATAGAATACAGTAATAATTTTCACTGACAAAGATATTGCACAATTTCCGACATTTCGGAGGCTTTTAACCAAGCTTATAACAAAGACAATGGAAGTAATGTTCTGTTTAATGTGAGAGATGGGATTTGAAATAAGGATGCAAACAAAATTAGAATTCTAATATAAGAAGTGAATAAATTGTTTAACAAAGATATGAACATCTCCAAAGGTTTTTATATAAGTTGCAAAGCAAAATATTGCTAAAAGGTAATAGGACCCTTAGTATCACCTTTTACCCACATGAGTTTGAGAGTACTCATTTTTCTACTCCAGAGGAGCAGAGTAGCCATAAGATGGCAGCACTCCACACGAAAGGCTCCTGAAACTATAAATTCTGCTCTTTTCTCAAAAAGAGACGGCAGCCGCCGGTGAGAACTAGTGGCCTGAGCTCTGGGTGTCTGTAAATGGAGATCAAACTGGCCGAGTCCAAAATAGCTCCTGGGAAGCTTCAGAAATGGAGCTGCTTTCATGTAGTACCTGAACCCATTTTCCTCAGTATTTGGTAGCTGTTTGGGTGCTAAGCTAAGCATTCGTATCTGTTTTGGTTATTCTAGAATAACCTTATTCAAACCCTGTGTTTTAGCAAAGCAACGTACCTCTGCAGCTCTCAGTGCACTAGGGTCAGCTGTAAAATTATTTTCTGTGCATAAAACCAGAGCAGAATCACGTTTTACAAGTGATTTAATCCCAGCTCCATAGTTTAGAATTTACATATGGGTGGTCAGGCCTGAAGACATTGTTTACCCAACCTTACAGTCTTTTCCAAAAGCCAGCCCAGCCTGCTGCAGGGCTGTGATAAACGGTTGCCTTTCCCTTGGTGCTGCTGCAACAGCAAGGCCGTCACCTTGGCCCGTCTGTGATGGGGAGTGCAGGTCTGGTTTGAATTTAGCATTAATCTAAACAAAGTAAGTTATGAAAAACTCTTCAGCTAAAGTGCAGGGGTCTGAGGAGCTGTGGAGCCAGCACTCAGTGTTCCCACCCCCAGCATGATCAGCCATCAGCACTGAGAAGTGCTTGCTCTGCTGTCTCTGCTGCCTCTGCCCTGTATTTTTATAGTGTAGGGAATACAAGGGGTACCACGTAACCAAGAAAAGCAAACAGAAACCAAGGTGAGATTTGATGGGCTGTGTGGAAGTCCCTGGCATGATTTGAGTGTCGCAGGCTGGTTGGCAGTCCCACTCCAGTGCCAGCTGATTTTCCTACCAGTTCCCCCTGAGCCCTTCTGCATTTCAGTGGTTTGATTATTTCTCTTTGAGTGTGACAATGTAGTCAAATCCAAAAAGCAAACAAATCTTTCACATTGCTCACCCATGCCAAGAAAACTGAGAACAAAGGTTCTCTCACGCCCTCGACTGGAACCAGCCAGGTCAGAGCTGTGGGCAAGGTGAATACAAGTTGAAAACACCCTGAGTTTCCTGCCTGTTGCTCACTGTACAGTTGGTGAGCAATTCCTCCTCTTTCCTCCTCTTCCCCTCTGTTTGTTCAGAGGCGGGTTGTTGACTTCACTCCCTGCCCTCATCTAACAGCAGCATGCTGCTCCGGAAACAAGAGGAGACGAGAGCATGAATCACAACCTGAGTCACCAATTCCCAACACCTTGTTTTGCTCAGAGATGGAGGGGAAAATTCCTTTCCTCTATGTGATTCTCCATCTCCTGTGACCCTCCAGAACAGGCTACAGACACCCCTCCTCTGCTTCCAAAACTGCTCTCCATTGTGTGTAGCCATGCTTGCAAACAGCACCTGGAGATGACAGTAGGAGAGACCATGTCTCAGTGAGCTCTGTGGCAGTGTTTTGGTCCTAGGCCCCTCATGGGATATGATATTGGTACACCTGAAAAACACAGGAGCTGAAATGAAGCAGCTCCATCACTGTATGTTCAGATCTTTGCTTACAGCAGGCTCCAGGTCACTCATGCAGAACCCAAATGCTTACAGCAGCTTCTTTGGATGGATGTAATTTTCTGTTGGAGAAATAGCCATCTCCCTCTATGATGATTAATAAAGAAACAGAGAGCAGATGTATCAACTAAAGAAAAAAAGAAAAGTAAAAGTTGCTGATTTGTTACATTCACCTTCACTGTGAATTTCCCCATTAAATACAATGTTAGGGATTGTTGCTTCCTCTTGAAATGTTTTTGCCAGCTCTCCCTAAAGCACTGTCAGATCTGTACTGCAGCAAAGGCAGAGACAGGACAGTCCTTCCAGTGTCATTGCAGTACTTACATGTGATTTCTGTCTGTGCTGGTCTGTCCTGTTTGCAGAACTCTCACACTGCTGTGTGGATACTCAAATCATCTCTAGCTCCATAGAGATGAATCAAACTTTCAAGCTTGGCAACTTTTTTCAGTCTTCATTGCCCAGCTAACTGACAGGCATCCGCTGAAACATCTGCCATTGCTGTTCTTTGGAACTGGGTCTATCAGGCTGCTGGGGATATATTTCTGTGCAGACTTTCCAAAGAAAATGCTTTCCATTTCTGCTGGCCCAAAAGCATGGAAGCACTTGACTACACAGCGATGGAACATAGGTCTTCTTTGGGAGAGAAGTGTTTTAACCTGTAGACTTTTGTATAACCTTCACTTACTACCTTTCAGGTTAAAAAGTTTGACTGAAATTTAAAAGTCTACTTTGATTCCCCGCTAGAGATTGTCAGGATCTTTCAGGATTTGATTGAGAAAAAAAACAGAGAGCGAATAAAGTCACTAGATGTTTCAAGTACAAAGCAATCTGCCTCCACCTAAGGAGTGCAGCCCTTTGCCACTTCCAGATGCACTGAGGAGGCAAACATGGTGGAGAGAAGGCAGACTCCATCTTACAAACAGAGAGAAACGCTTTCTCAAGTGCAAGAGGTGCCTCTCTGCACCTTCGTAAATATTCTGAGAATCATCTCAGTGAGAGGACAGTCAGATTTTAAATTGTTCCGTATTTTTCCAGACTTTCAGGGTGTGAGTATGTATGACAAGATCACTGGGAATTAAAAACTGGGTTGTGTGTGAAGCTGAGAGATCAGGGCTATATTTGTGCTGGGAATGGGGGAAAGACTTGCATCGTTCAGCATTGCCTACACTGAACGATAAACAGCTGTTTTCTGTTCTGATGTGTCATCAAAAAACTGTAACTCTGATTTAATAGAGACCAGAATTTGCTTCAAAATGAAGATATAGTGGCTGATGGGAAAAAATAATAGTTGTGTTCTCTCTGTACTATAAACTACTTTTTTGTTGTATCTCATTGAATCAATGCCTTTAATTTGGGTGGGTGAAGCAAGAGTGTATTAAAAACCTTATGAAGAAGGGAACCCTGCTGTCAAATCAAGCAATGCCATGACTGCAAAGGATTTTACACATCCTTCCCACAGCAGCATGGCTACTCCAGACTGAGATTCTACTCTTTTAGTGATAATTAAAGCAAATAAAGCATTATCTAGTAGAGGAACTTCCTGGTCAACTTACCTTTAGATCCACAGGTGATGTTTCAAAACAAGAATCGTCTGTCAGCTTCCTGTCTAGGTATTCTTACCTTGCCCAAGGTTTCCTCTTGGTGCACACTGTCTCTCTTTCAGAACCTCTCTTAGGCCCCTGCTGTCTTCTTTTTTTTCCCCTGTGTTTTTTTGTTGTTATTTATTCTGCTACTTTCTTTTCCTTCTCTGCTCTCTCCAGACAATCCAGAGAGGTCTATTCCTAATAATTTGCAGAAACTTAGCTATTTTATTCAGGAAAGACTTATTCAGATAGTCTTTGGCAGCCACCCCACTCTGAGGCAGGCACTTAGCCTCCAGCCATGCTATTCTTGCCAAGACCTATATAAAATATTACCTCACAAGCAAATGGGGAACTGATAATATCAAATAGAATTTGTAAGTTTTATGTAGGCTGTATTATTAATTCTCTCTACACTTCAAAGTTTGAGATCTTGAATCTAAGTATTTGCTAATTGCCAGCCGTTTAGGTGTCTAGTCCTTAATTTGAGACACTGCTGGTGGCTGGTATGTTGTGGTGGCTGAAGGACTGCCACCGAGCCCTGTGAGCACCTGCCTTGAAGTGTTGTTATGTTACCAGGGGCCAGTAAGAGCTGCAAGGTGACCTTCTACACTGAAAGGGAAAGCACTGGGTTTTGGAGCTCTGCAAGTCTTCAGACGTAGTAACAATATTAAAGGACACATACACAAATGTCAGTCAGACCCAGGGAAATAAGATGTTTGAATGGCATCTTGCAGGGGATGTGTTTCTTAGCAAGAGCAAACGCTTTTGGTTGATTCCACTTCTTTGTGACCTTATGTAGTTACATAGGCAGTGTTCTCACAGAGTTTTGTCTTCACAAACTGAGGGAACATAATCTAATCAATGCTTTCTTCATGCCACCGGAAATTGCTGTAGCTGAACAAGTGCCTTACAAAGGGCACTCTGAGGCATGGAGAGTGGTTGAAGGAGACTTAGGAATGGTGTTGCAAATGGAAATGTTAAGATATGGTTCCACAACATCCTAAACTGGGCCAAATTTGGCCTAACATATTCTCACCTTTCCTGCCAATTGTGCCTTGCACTCTGGACTCAGCAGCCACGGGGTTCAAGGGATACACCCAGATGAAAAACAGCCCTCCATCTTCCCCCAGAAGGTGATTGGATTTTAGTTGGATCAGTTTGAAAGGCAGCGTGTTTGGACATGAACACTGACTAGTAAGAGCAAAGGAGTGGGAACACAAGGGCAGAGCAAAGGTAGTCCTGATGTAATCGACTTTGAGTTGCTATTGAACCTACTGTGTAAATACTAGTAAAAATTGGATGTGCCTG
This sequence comes from Dryoscopus gambensis, assembly GCA_013389985.1. Lineage (NCBI taxonomy): Eukaryota > Metazoa > Chordata > Aves > Passeriformes > Malaconotidae > Dryoscopus > Dryoscopus gambensis. The sequence goes on along the minus strand of WEIT01010254.1, from coordinate 64,105 downwards.
GGAATATTTCCAGGCCCTCGAATGAGATTATCTATGCTATTAGACTGTTAAAATGCTCCCTGGCATGGATTTGACCTCTTCCAATTAACACTCATTGCAAAAAATTTCTGGACACAATTTGGTTGCTAGAATGGTCCCAACAGGCACTTTGCAATCATAAACTCAGGTCTTTCTGTGCCAGTTGGCTTCAATGCCCAGGAATATTTCAGGCATGTTGAGTTTAACTAATACAGACCCATCCCTACTTTCACTGTTGTGAATCCTTGTGAAAAGACAGGATTTGTCTTGAACAAATGATTTTCAAAACAGAAAATAGCAGGCCATAAAAGATGGGAAAAGATGAAATCTGGAAATAAGGAATTTTATTTCCTTTTAATAAGGTGGTAAGAAATACATATGTTGCATTCATTTCAGGTTGGGAAGGCATAGGAAAGATAGCAATAACTTGTTATGCAGTTGTATCTGTGCTGCAGAATATTCAGCCACTTATTAGACAGAGTTAAGTCTGACATGATCCTTTTTTTCGAGTCAGTTGCTCTACTGGGAATGAAATTATTCTTCCTTCTATATATTAAGAAAATCCACAACTGCAGCATTTCCCTTTCAGTTTGGAATGTTAATAAAATCAATGTACTTGGTATATTGAAGTACTGAAGCCAAGTCCTCAATTTTGATCTGTGATTGTTTTTTCGGTTTTGCCTTTTCTTCCCCCCCGCCCCCCCCCCATTTGCCTTTATGAGTTTCCCTCCACATCAGGAAATCTGAAAAAATGGGATTTTTACTTCTCTCCAGGTATACTCACTTGGCAATCGTAATGATCCATCTCTCACTGCACTCCCTCAGGGAACAATTAAAGGTGTTATTTGAAGGAGCCTTTAAAGGGTTGTTGCACACGGGCAAACATGGTCTGTTGGCTGTGTTGCTCTAGGACCCAGAGTGACTGGGACTGACAGAAATCTTCACCTGAATGAATTTTCCCCGTATGCCTTATAAGGAGTCCAGGACAACAAGGAAGT
>WEIT01010254.1:35449-53176 GCA_013389985.1 Dryoscopus gambensis | reverse complement strand
AATGTGAATTATTCTTGTGGTAAGGCCCCTGCTCACATAGCCTGGAAGTGGTGGCAGAGGACCCTAAACCCTTAAAAGTTTTGGTCTTTCACTTCTCTTGTAAAGCTTCAGCAAGGGAGATTCTGTAGTCTCCCTCAGAAAACCCTTCCATTTATCCTTTGAGGTGGAAAGACTCTCGCCAAATATCTCATCCCAAATCTACTTGAACTCAGCATCTAATTATATCAGATACCAATACTGACTATTGCTATTTATAATTGAGTTCTCAGGGACAAACTTACATTAAAATTACTGTGAGGACTTAGAAAGCACCTCTTTAAATAGACTTGATAGATTCCTTTAGTCTTAAGGGCAGTGTTCAGACTGTCAAATATACATTTTGTATTTCTAGCCCTGTATAATCCCCAACAATTTAGCCCAGAATAATTCAGACATGTAATATTCTTGATCCTGTTCAACTGAATTTTCAGTTTATCCACTTACATGTGTATTATTATATAACGCACAAATGTTAGGGGTGGCACAAGCACAGAACACCTATGCTTGTAACAGAGCTGGTGTTGCCTTTGAACCTTCCATGCACCTAAAAAGCTACTGCACAGTAACCTCAAGAGATCATTTAGATCTGATGCTCTCCCTGACCACAAGAACTTCAGAAGCAATCATGTGGAAACATTTATACAGCTACTCAAAAGTAAATGCAAGAGAGGAGAGAAATTTCTTTACATTGAGCCCTGATTATTTCAGATTATTTTTTAAAATGAATGGGTTTGTTTTTGTTTTTTTTTTTAAAGTCTTTTGTAATATATCCATGTATGTCTAATTTTTATCATCATTAGTCTCAGCTGAGTCTTGCCAAAGCAGCAGGGGATGTTTTCATTCTATAAAAGATATTAACTCAAAAAGCATCTGTGAATATGGCAATAGTAATTATAGTTTACAAATCATACCTTGGTATAAAAGAAAACACCAGTCTTTAAGCTTTCATGAAATAGTTGTTACTATTGCTGATATTATTTGTTTTCAAGCAGAATTCTTTAAAAATGTATTCAAAACTTAGATAAGGGAAAGACTCCGTCTTTAGTCCTGACCAAAGGAGCATTTCTTTTGAAACAAAAATTACTCTTTTTTTGATGAATTATTTCTTTTTATGTCATGGGGAAATAGCTTGAAAATTAGGGTTTCAGGCTGCATTGCACTGCTGAAAATTGAACTAAAAATACTCTAGTCTCCACACTCATACAGAATCTCAAATTATATTTATATATTTGGCGCAGCACACTATTTATGTTGAAAATTCTTCTATCATTTACACTGCTAAAATATAGACATAACCCTGCTGAGCTCAAACATATAATTGTCAAATTTCCTTTACATGAATCAGAGTGTCCCTATAAAATGTCAGTTCACCTTTCAGTGAATGTTTGCCAAAGGACTAAATTCCGTGATATCCTTTGGATGTTTTGCGATAGTAGCACCCCAAAAGCATCCTTCTGCCTCACCTTGGCAGTGCTTGAACAAAAATGTTTGCTAAGAGGTGAGATTTAACCAATGGACTAGAGAAACACACTCAGCCTGGGCTTGAAACACCATCCTTGTATCACCATGCAGAAAATTTTTGTTCAAAGAGGAGAGATCAACTGAAGTGTTCAGAGCAGCACATCCCTGCTGTTTGTTTTGCATACCACAGATTAAAGGGGACTGTATTTTAAATTCCAGGTTTATCATCTTTTCTCACAAAAGGTCCACATGTATGAAACGTGGAGTTTCAATATTCCAAGAATCCTTGAGAGGGCACTAATCACAGGAGGAGTCAGGAATGCAAAGTCGCCAGCTGTAACATGAAATGCAGTTAATCCCACTGATTTACAATAGCACCAGAAATCTAATGAATGCTGGCTATTCCATACATAATACATAAAGTAATCATAGGGCTTTGGGGGATATGAAGTATAATAAGGATATAAGGGTATCAAATTATCCATGTTTATTAATAGTTCTCTGGATATTTTTCTTTTATTTAAAATAACAGCATTGATATGATAATATGTAAAGGAAAACTAGTGCTACAATGTGTTTTTTAAAAGGTGATGAACACATTGTTTTCCAAAGGCATGGGTAAAAGCAAGGGAATTTCATGCAGTTAACAGTCAGGCAAGACTAATTTTAATTCACCTTATTTAAAATCTAGCTGTCAGATGTCACATTAGTGTTGCAATGGAATTTAATGCAAAAAGAAAAGAAAGCTTATCATGGAAATAAATTGCTAAATTTGCACTATATTATTAACAGAAATTCAGCCCACAATCCATCATAACCACAGAGCACTGAGATACATGTGCAAAGATAAAAAAGTCACTGCAGATGCTGAATGTAGGGTCCAAGACTCCTGAGCACTGCAGCAACAGTAGAGCAGCTGAATCTGGTTTTGGATATTTTCATTAGAGAAAACCACAACTGTTGATAAAATGTATCTTCCTTCTAAATTTGAAAAATGAGAGCTTGAAGAATACTATAGTATCAAACTTCCAAGCATGTAGAGGTGAGTTAGCAATATCTGTTCGAAGAATTTTAAATGAAAAGAGCTCTTCTCCATCTGACTTTTTTATTAAGACATGTGCAATGGAGACTGCAAGAATTCTTGAAAATGTCACTGTCATTCATTTCAATTGTCTTCAATGTACTTGGTTTTGTTGTGAGCTCTTTCATTTTTGTTCTGGGGTTGATTTTTACCTTTTGTTCGGGTTTGGGGGTTTTTTAGATGGTAGCTCCTTGTCACCTAGACTTTTGTTGTGCTTTAAATTCATTTTTTATATTTCCAGAATTATGCAAAGCTTATTCCTGGAGCTACTGTTGGACGTCTACAGAAGGATTCTGGAAATATTCTCCAGTTGATCATTGCTGCATATGAGGTAAGAGGGTTACAATGCAGTTTCTTCCTTCATGTTTACATGTTCAACATTGGTTTGCAATTTGGTAAAAAGAAGTGTCTTTGATTCCTTTTATGAACTGATTACATCATTTTTTATGTTAGGTACTGACCTTAACAAGAAAGGATTAAGGTTCACTGAGAATTAAGTAAGCAGAGAAGCAAAATTTCTATAACCTTCTCTCAATCATTAGTTCTGCTGGAATGCTGAATTTAAATCAGTGTCTCATCTGCATTGCCTTCTTCATATTCCGGTATTTTACACCTACTCTTAAGCCTTCTTTAATATTCAGGTCTCTCAGTTCCACATCTCAAGAGGGTCTCAGTTTTCTCCCTGTTGGTAGCTCCCACCAGAGCAGACAAATAATTGCTTTGCAAGAATATCTGTGGGGAAAGAACACTATTCTGCGCGCAATGCTCTTCTCTGCTTTAGCAATTTGGTGCTGCCCCTGTGAGGCTGTTCTGAGGTTTTTAAAAAGAGGAACATAGGAGCCAGAATGGGTTTATTTAGGTAATGCCAGGACCTGAACGGGTTTGTTTAGGCAATACAAAGGAACACTGTAATGATGTCAGGAACAAAACACAAGGCTGCTCTTCAGAGCTTTGTTTGTAAAATGCATCCTGGGCACTGGTTCTCTGTCAGAGCAATGTTCTTAGGCAGTTGTACAGGTCTTTGCACAGGTACATTAATTTACATATATGCTGATATACCGTAGATTTCTCTCTTCTGTCTCAGCCCATTTTTATTAAAAACCTGCTCTACCAGTTGTCTACAATGACAAATAACTTTGCAAATAACTTCTGTTTCTTTCCTTACTTTTTTTCCTGCTCTTCCTTCTATCAGTAAATAAGATAATCATCACTAATCATCCCAAAATTACTTTGGTCTTGGTTATAGGAAGGAAACCAAATTCTTCTAAAAAGCAAGTCTTATAAAAGCAATGAAAAGTAATACAATTGCTGAATTATGATTTTTGAAATGAAATGGAAAATACCAGAAGATTCTCCATTTTATGGAAAATTATATAAGGAGAGAACTTCAGGGTTAATCTCAGGAGTGTACAAATTGTAATAAATACAGATGAGGAAATCTTCTCATGAGCAAAGCCATTGCTGAACTTTTGAGTGGCAAAAGGATTTCACTTCTGGATTCCAACCTGCTGATAGTCACATCTGGTTCCTTTCAGCACATCTTCAAGCTAGCAGTCTAATGTATAGGCACAGGTCCCTACATTTAACAGCTAAAATACCATTTTGCTGTCAGTAAGTAATGGAAAAACACACAAAAATTGTCCCAGGGCTGTGTCCTGGTGCCTTTTCTGTAACATAAGTGAGGAATGATGCCCCACTGGAACACTGAAAATGTGAAGAGTGAAGTGAATCCTTGCCTCCTCTTCTCAGCATCTGCTTATGTTCCTATGGTGTATGATTTTTTTCCTATTCTCTATTTTGAACCTGCTGATATTTTTGGCCTCTGTTGCCTTCTGTGACAAAAAGGAGTTCAGTTGCACTGTGTCAAGGTACATTTTTCTTATTCCTATCTTACTTCTTATGTTTTAAACTTCCACAGAGTGCACCTCCATTCCCGTGTTTTAGGGTTTGGTGAATAACAGCTCTGCATTCACCTTATCTTTGTGTCTTCATGATTTCATAATATTGTGTCACTGAGACACCTGCCACACCCTCAATCTTCTCTCCAAATTAGACAGTCCCAGTCTCTTGACTCTGGCCTTGGCTGCTCCATTCCCTTGGTAACTTTATCTGACCGTCTCTTTACCCTCCCTGACTCTCAAGAGTGCCTCCTGAGATGAGGAGCCCACAAGAGCTTGCAATACACAGTACAGGACACACTAAGGTTTATACGAAGGCACAATGATGTCCTCTGTCTTGTCCTCAGCCTCCTGACTCTGTTGGCTGTTTAGCTGCTTTTGAGCTGCAGCATGCTCTGAGAAGAGCGGCTCCCAGAGCTGGCTGTGGTGATCACGATGCAGCCCCTGAGCTGTTTCATCCAATCCTGCTCTCATCTGTTCCGTGGGCATGGTTTGGAGGGAGCTCTGCGCTCTGTGCTTGCTGCGCTGCAGGAGTGGCAGGGAGGTGACTGCAGGAAGGGTGCTCCTGCCTTTGGGCCATAACTCGTCGCAGCCTCATCCAGGCACAGCATGTCTGGACCATGCACCCGAGCTGCATGTCAGTTCTTAAAATCCCACATTTCTTTCAAGGTGTAAAAAGCGTACAAGCAGCAACATGTCACACTCAAAATTTCCCGAAGTCCATTTTATTACGCTTAACCTTAAAGGTTAACAATCTCATTGTTTTGTGATTGAAAATCTTCCAAGCAGGAAGCACTAAGAACCACTTTATTTGACAGGAGTAAAGGTATCTGAATTTTTTTTGACTGTGAAGAAGGAAATGTCAGGAGGTCTACAGTTGAAAATCACACGTAAAACAGATCTAATGCTACTTTTGTTAGAAACTTTTCATGATACTCTCAGAAGTGTAGTTCAGTGTCTGTGTCTCTGCTTCTTTACTCACAAGAAAAAGAATAAATAACTTTTTGCCCTCTGGGAGTAAAGTTAGGCTAAATCTTTTAGCACTTTTAAAGTGCTTTTGAGTGTTTACTTGCTGTGCAAACACAAGGTTTGCTAATGCCATTCACCATGTGTTGCCATCTACAAGCTTCAGAGAGGAAGTAAGCAAGTTAAGAAAGTCTGAGCTATCAAAATATTTGTTGCAAGGAGTTCTCATGTTCTTTCCAAGTATGGTTCATTTTCTCCTGTAAGCATATTTCTGCCTGCTTTGTTTAGCATTGAATTCTGCACAACTTTGTGTTGCAGAGCTGCAGGCTAAAATGCATTGTGACAGATAGCAGGCCGTTTGATTAAAGCCATTCCAAGAATTTAAAATTTCAGAAAAATTCCACCTTTTTTTATTTTTTATTTTTGATTCTTGCACTTACACAAAAATGAGATCAAAGAAATAATGTATTAGAAAGGACAGGTAACACAAGGGCACAACTACGTAGCACTGCTTTGTCTGTTGCTTCATTCAGAAAATATTTTGAACCACAAATGTTTTTGTGTGAATGGTTTAAAGCTTACTAAACTGACTGCTATTTGTCCTCAAACTGTGGCCAGACAGCTTAGTCGTTTTAGAACATCATTAGAAATGCTCAGAGATGTTAGAATCTAAACCCCTTGGATTTACCACAGTTTGTGTTCATTTTCAGCGGTGTAAGATGAATAATTTGATCTCTCACAACATTCAAACAACCCAACACAGACTCCAGAATTCAAAGTATTACAATGTGGTGTTCAGCAGCATTTAATTTGCTCTCACAGTTGCACTCTGTTTGCACCTTGTAGTTTTGCAGCTGGTGAAAGGGGGAATACTGGTGACATCTCCTGCAACATAAGCGCATGCCCACAGTCACAGCTTTACCTAGAGGTTTGCTGTACTGGGTCCTTTTGGGAGAGCCCAGCCATTGCAAACAAATTATTATCTATGACTCTGCATTGTTTCAATAGTGACACAAGCACCTACCTCCAAATCTAATGTAAATGGAAATCTGGACATATCCAAAGCTACCAACATTAACAACCTGATGCCCAGGGCACAGTTTTACAACCCTAAAACAAATCTCCAAGGAATCCAGAACATGTACAAAGGACAGGGAGTTGTCTATGCAGGTTTATACCTATTCTATTTTTACTTTGATTTACCCCACCAGAACTTTACTCCAGTGAGTCATCCTGCTACCTTTAGTAGAATGACTCACTGAAGTAAGGTCAGCAAGTTCCTTGTGCTCTGATTGAAGGGCAGGGGGTATTTTGCAAGCAATTAAACTTCCATGAGCACAAAGTCAAGTCAGTGAGATGTTTTCTCAGCAGTTGCTGTGGTACTTTTGAAAAATTTCCATTTACTGGATCCACAGGCCAATGAAGTCATAGGGAATTTCCCCATGGCCTGTGATAGGCTTTGGATTAAGGTTGGGTAAGCAAAGTTGCTATAAAATATTTTAAAGACTCAAAATACAATACCTAGTATGAGCGAGTTCAGGAAGACAGTTTGTGACTTACAGAATGAAAGTTTGATTGAACAAATTGATTTAAATAATGGGGAAGTTGTTGAATACAGATTAAAATAGTACGAACAGCTCATGAAGCAGGAATTTCCACTGTGAGAAGAAAGGAAGGGAGGGAGCAATATTGACACAGTTTGGCTAATCAGGAAAAGCCCAGAGATAGCAATGCAATCAGGGACACAAATCCACTCCTCAGTAAGTCCAGACATAAAACAAAACCTGCATCAGTCAGCAGAGTGACAAAAGGTGATTTAATAAAACATTGAATTTGTTCTCCTGGAAGGGCAGGAAATGAGCCCTGGGAGCGGATATTAAAGTGGTACCACCATTGCTTTCCACCGAAAGCTGGGTCTGTCGGCATTTGCTTTATTTTGCTCGTTCCTCATTTTCCTTGCAATAGAGAATTCTGTAAACAAAGTGCCAAAGCACGAGTATGCTCCTGTGTAAGTCAGGGTAAATGACAGTCCACATTACACAAACCTGGAGCAGTGGCAGCACGTGGCCATGTTATCACTCCACTCATCTCACCCTTTTTTTCCTTGAAGGAGCTGAGGTCTGAGGTTGAATTGGAGATCCTGGGAGAGACGGAAGGGCTCAATCTCTCCTTCACGGCCATCTGTAACAATGGGACCTTTTTTCCACATCAGAGGAAGTGCTCTCATGTGAAAGTGGGAGACACAGTAAGTGAAGAACATATTCTCCAAAGACATGAAGTTCATATAATTTAGGACAGCAGGGTAGAGTTTGCTCTTTATTAAATGATCTTCCTCCAAACAAGTTACCAAAATGCAGGCAGTATCTATGACCCTCTTGCTGTGTCCTCTGCATGCACCTCCCGAGCACCCTGCAGAGCTCCCCGTGCTCCAGCTCCTAGCAGCTCCCATTCTCTCTTCCAGGTCTCTTTCAATGTGAGTGTAAGTCTCTCTTCTTGTGAAAAAACCAGAAGGCGTATCAAGATAAAACCTATAGGGCTCAGTGACGTGCTGGAAGTGGAAATTCATCCCCTATGCAGCTGTAACTGTCAGACGAAGGCCGAGATGAAGAGCCCAAAATGCAGCCAAGGGAAAGGCTCTTTGGAGTGCGGGGTGTGCGTGTGCAGCCCCGGGTACGTGGGGCCGCGCTGCGAGTGCGACGAGAGCTCCGTCGGTGCCAGCTCCTGCCGGGGCCCGGCCGGGCACAGCTCCTGCAGCGGCAGAGGCGACTGCTACTGCGGGCAGTGCCTGTGCCACCCGTCCCCCTACGGAAAGGTGTACGGGCCCCGCTGCGAGTGCGACGACTTCTCCTGTGTCAGGCACAGAGGGCTTCAGTGCGCAGGTACGGTCCCTTAGTGCTGTTTGTAGTGTCTGCACCTCGAGCTTTATGGGCTCACCCTTAGCTGGGAGCTTGTGAATTTGTATTTTCATCATATGTTCAGTTGCAATCGATTCTGTATAAAGAATTACTATTTATGGATGGTCTTTAGACTTAAAATAGTTTCAGCTATACCATTATAAATTGGAAGTATTTATGCATTAGGTTGTGCACTTCCAGGAGACAAGATCTGCATGGAGGACTCCAGTAAAGAGAATGGAGCTGCACTGGCTTACAGCCAGTCTGAGCAAAAATTTGATCCTCTGACTTAAAACTGAAGATTCTGGGTGAGAAAGAAAGATGTTTGGAAGAAGAGTTGGAGAGAGCAAAATATTTTCTGTTAAAGAGAATTATTTTAAAGATCATCCCTCAGATTCTTTATGAATTATCAGTGACTGATTTGAAGTATAATAAATGTTTTCCCAGGCAATGGTGACTGCGACTGTGGGGAATGCAGGTGTCACAGTGGATGGACTGGTGAATACTGTAATTGCACAACTGATACCAGCACCTGCATTGCTGAGGATGGGACACTGTGCAGTGGGAGAGGCGAATGCATCTGTGGGACGTGCGATTGCACCCATCCAGGGGCTTCGGGCCAAACGTGTGAAAAATGCCCTCTTTGTGGTGACCCTTGCAGTTCCAGACGGTAATGTGCTGGCTTTAAGCCTCTGATGTTTATATCATCCAGGTATCTATTTCCTATACTGCCTCAGTGGTGTGTTTACTGCCATGTCTGTAAATTGAATTTACAGACCAGAACCCAAGATCTTCTTTGTCCTTTGAGATGGGTAGTCACAACTTATATATCAACCATTCATGAGCATTACTCTTGTACAAAAGGACTTTATGTGAAACAATTAAGCCAACTTCAAGGAGCACAGGCAAAACTTTACGCTTCCACTGCTGTCCCTGGCTGCACAACTAATGAGAATGGTGGCCTTATCTGACACTTATATGGCCTCACAGGAAAATCTGGCATTTGTATATACCATTCTCATGCATATGAATGAGTAAGGTCAGGCTGTCCACTCAAGATTCACACACGTGCAAATTCATAGTCCAAATTCAGTTAAGCTTGGCTGAATTAAAGAGGTGCAAGTATAATAAACTAGGTAATAGTCTGGGAATGAATAAGTGGGTAACTGAATGTCATGTATAAGTTGATGATAAATTGATTGTAAATGGTGAAATGTCTTCTGTCCACTGACCATACTCAATTTACAGAGCTTTCCTGCTGTGATGCAAGGTTTCTGCTATGGTGCATGACAGGAAAAGCAACCAAAAATATGCAGGTTGTGAAGATGACCACCCTAAGTACACTATTGCTCATGCTTGTATTACATGAGCTCTTATAGGGCTACAGTCCAAATGGAGCAGTCTTCAGTAGAAATTTAAGCTAGAAGTTGAGCTTCACAGAACACACATTAATGACCCCGGCTTTGCTTTCTGAGTGATGAGCAGTTTAGGCTTCATGGTTCATGATGATGTTCTGTCTCCTTGTTCAGAGTTCAGACCCATTCCCTCCAACACTGTATTTTCATACCTGTAATTGCAGTCTACAGTGTATCTGAGTGAACAGCTATTCTATGACGTGATTAATTCATCAATCTCTTTCTGATTTCTGATAAATTTGACCTCAGAAAACTGAGCCTCTCAGTATGTTCAAAGAGAATTTCTGCAATCAACTGCTCTAAACAGAAAGGACAATGCTGCTGCTTTGCTCTGCCCAAGCTGGCAAAGAATAAGAAATATAAAGTTACATGATAGGCATTACATTAACCCGTTTAAACATGTATACTGTATGCAGTGTTGGATCTTTTCTCTCTGTTTCAGTGACTTCCCTTGCTGAAACGCAGGGCACAAAGCGCCAAAAGAGAAAGAACACTGGGAATACCTGGGTAGGGTAACCGAGAGAGCTGAAAGACCAGGTCAGAGGGGATGGAGATCAATGGCAGGGCAGCTGAGAAAGAGAGTGTAGCATGAGAAACATGGTGAATATGACAAAACCACCACCAACACTGAATTTATCTCCATGAGACAGAGGCTATCCCATTACCCACTCACTTTAACTATTCACCATTTCCAGAGTGAGTGATAAGGTCATCTCCATCCCCTGAAGATAAACTCAGCAGCGTCAGCATATTCCCATGGATATATGTAACTCAGTGCAACAGGAGATAAACAGGGGTTTTAGGGATGTTTTGTTGTGGTTTTCCTTTCCTTTTCCCTTTTTCCTTTTCCCCTCCTTTTTCCTCTTCTCTTTTCTCCTCTCTTCTCCTTTCTTTCTTTTTATTTTATGCAGGCTGCTTCTCAGAGTCTCAGCCACTCAATTTGGCTGAAGCTATTTGTGAAGAATCAGCAAACACATTTTTCATCAGAAATGTTCACATATAAATTGTTTATTGTTTTATTTTCCATTAATGAACCCCGAATTTGTTAAAATCCTCACTGAATTTATGGGAAGATTTTCAGAGACTTCTAAAGGAATTAGTCTAGACTCTGTGTTTTTAAATAATATTTCAATCATTCCACTGTTGAATAAAAAAATAATTTTCCTGTAAGTTTCATTACTAAAACTAGGATCTAAGTAACTCCTGAGACAAGTAATCATATTCAAGAGACAACTGTTGAGACACTTGAAAAGCGTTTTAATGCATTATTCAATAGACTTGCAACAAAGGCAGACTCATAGTAGGTGCCTCAGCTTGATCTCTTTGAAGTCAATTTCAGTTATTGTTCATCTGATAGGAATTCCTTCAGCTGGTATTTAGTGTGAGAATATTTAGTGTTCAGAATATTTATTTTTTTAATTTTTTGAAGATGAAAGTTACATGTGAGTAACCACATGTCTTTGATAGACCTACGTGAATAATGTTGCCTGGGGTTCTGTCTGGTAGCTAATAAACTGGGAGAGAACAGAGGACAAGACAGAGCGTATCCACAATACCTTTATTCAGGTGGGGTTTTTTTGTTTGGTTTTGTCAGGATTTTTTTTGGTGGCAGTACCTATCATATTCCTGAGAACTACTCTATCCATAGCAGAAGACCTTTTATTTAGCTGCTTTTTAAAATGCAGATGCACACGTACTGGCTTTTGTATTGTTGCTTTGTGACAGGCAGAGATTGATGAGCTGCTGAATTGTTTTCCACAGGAGCTGTGTGGAATGTCACTTGGCTTCCGATGACAAGTCACTGGGAGATTGCAGTGAAAAATGCAAATTGGTGGATGCAACTGTCAGCATGGCAAAGGGTTGGTATACTCAGTCTTCCTTTCTTGTGTGTGTGTGATCAGCAGGAGGTTCCACTTTCAGTAATTTTATATTTGAAAGTAGCCTTGTTTTTCTGCTGTGGAATTATATTATGGGTCATAAGGGAATTACTGTCTGTCTATGGTTCTTCTGAGGTAAGTAGGAAATGCAGAACAGGGCTGGTATTACCCTTCCAGGTTAATTAACCCATTGGATCATGCCTATTTTCTAAGTAGTATGCAGGAAAGTATAGAATTTGATAGATACCAGTCCCTGCAAATCAGTGATAGATGGAAGTTCCTGAGTTTAAGGCATGCCTGTACGATGAGTTTCAGTGGGGCTTCTTCAGTCGTACAAATACAAAACCGGACTCCAGTCCTTGGGCAGATTCTTGATTAGAGCTGGTGACTAAACACAGCCCTTTAACCGGTGGTAAAGACAGTTCTTGTGTTCTAAAAGGCTAAGCACATCTTTCAGTTGTTTGCTTTGATTCAAAACTGCCCTGCATCAATGGAAATTTCTGGAATAGGAATTAATCTTGAGTAAAATAGTACCATCAGAAAAAAATCCAACAAAACCCACCACAATCAAAAAAACCCAAAACAAATGTTTAAATCAAAAAAGTAGGGGTTTTTTTCTATAAAGGAAGGTGCCTGCTCAGCAGGCAGCCTGTATTTGTTCTAGTGGCAATTCTACTCCCAACCCTACGGCACAAGAAATTGTTAAGTAAGGCAGGACATAGGTTAATAATATCCACATCACAGATGTACCATGAGCATTAAGACGAATGTGAGAATGAGAATGAGAATGACAACGCAGAATCCTGTGTGCATGTCTAAGGCTTGTACCTGCAGGCTGCTGGAAGCCCATCCAGAGCTGTGTGCGTGCAGAATTGTCACTGATGTACATCCTTCCAGCAAAGTTACACCTTCTGGTTTTGATGCCAATACTCCATAATACAGAGATCAAATGTTGCAAATATTGCCTTTGAAAAACAATTAATTCTAATTTTGTATTTTTAGTAAAATTATTATCATGCTTTGCCTCTCTAGATATGCTATCATGTTTGGCCTTTCAGTATTTGTTTATAAATATAAAAATATCTTTACAGGCTTAAAAAACATTTAAGCACTTTTGCTGTATCTCTTTAGTTAGTAAAGTTTTCAGGTTGTTTTTGTTAGGTGGCAGATATTTGTAGCTAGGAATATATAAAACATTATACTTTCATATAATGAATCCTAATCAAGAGCAGAAACAGCCTTTTATATGGTTCTGTTCACATACACAGAGGTCACAGGAATATGAACATGACAATACAATCTCCTGTGCCTGCATATTTCCTTTTTTTCATGTACTATGCTTCCCTGATTGGGACTGCCAGCTACTTCTTTAGATTTAAAATTCATTTAGAGTAGTTACTGCAACCTTCATGCTCCCATCCAGATGCCTCAAAAAAAAAGAAAAAAAAAAGAAGCAGCTGTTGCAAACTGTTTCATCTTAAATGCATGTGCAGCCTCATTAAGAAGTCCTGAAAGAAAAAAATAGCCTTTAAAATAATAGCTAAAAAATAATCATAGAATAAAAACTATTACCTGAACAAAACTCACCAGTCTGAAAGTGGTATAACTAGCACACCACATAATATTTAAAACAGATTACTGAGCAACTTCATGGGCTTGTATAATTCTTTCTGGTTTATATTTTAATCTAATGCTTCAAGGCTTTTGGGGAAGGAAAAAAGTAAAAGCTCTAGGTTAAATAAAACATTAACACTTCAAAAATTTTGTTTCTCTTTTGCACGTGAATGTTGCAATACAGTGACTGGAAGTGTGGAGCAACAAAAAAAGCGTAGACTTTACATTTTCCTGTTTCCTGGGAGTGCCCATTTTAGGCTCTGAGTCATGGCTTTCCCCTCCCCCTCTTTGGTTTCTGGGGGTTTCTCCTCCTGCTGCCCACCAGCGGGTCAGGCCTGCCCCTGCACCCAGGGATCCAGCAGGGCACGGGGTGTCCAGCAGCTCTGCAGGGGCTGATGGCGCCGCATTCACTGGGCTTATCTCCACAGCAGGCGTCACTTCTGAACTTTCATTTTCATTCACTTTTAATACTTGAACATTTTAATTAGGCGAGTACCCCCTTTGCCACATGGGTGTAAGAGGAGCTCTAGTTGCTCTACTCACTATGAAAGAGGAACCAAAATTCCTCAAAGGCATCTCCTGCCACCACCCCAGCCACAGTGCATCAGGCTGCTCCTGCCACAAGCCCAACAGGGACAGTTATACTTTCCTTGGAGAAACTGAGTTTTTCCTCCCCAATAGCACTGACACCTCACAAATTCCCAGTGCAGCAGCATTGGGCACTGGAGCCTGAATAAACCTCTATATCAGCGCTGCTCTGTTAGCACCTCAAAGTGAGGTGAACTCTGCTCAAAAAAAGCATTTTGTTGAGCAAAAGGCAAACAAGAAATGGCATAATGACATTTAAATTTACGGTCAACTTTTTTGCTGTTGAATCTTTATAAATGTATCTATTAGGAAACAGTCTTGCATGCTTTGAGTCTCCTGCTTGCCACGATTACCTGAATCCTTCTCCGGTGTGACTTCAGTTATTTCAAATATAATTGAAATTACCAGAATTAGGCTGCAGAAGAGTGTGATGATTCACTGCAGAATGCAGAAAATTACACAGATGTGAATTACAGGAATTTACTTACCTAAGCAAATTTTTGTGCTTATGAACAGCAAATAACATATGCAATGGTCTTTTTAGTGATCCCTCATACTAAAAATAACATCAGAGAAATAAAAATACTAACCATAATCTGGATTCTGAAGAGCTTGAAGTGGCATTTTTGCTTTCATTTCTACATCATTGCACATAATCAGAATTCTGCTCCCCTTGGTTTCAAATTATGACATTAAATTACAAATTAAAATGTAAAAATAACTAATCCATGCGCAGTTACTGCTTTCTGGATGATATTTTGTATATGCTTGCAAGTTTTTCTCTATTTTCAGGATAGCCAACAACTATCCTTTTTTTTTTTTCTCCTTGTAAGCAAGTTAATATTTTGAATCTGCTTGCTCGAAAGAGTTGGGAAAGTACAAATATTGCAAAACTTTTGACAGTGTTACTGGAACTGTGATGTGTCAACAAGAGCCATCAGTCTGCAGTTCGTGGCCCTTCTAATAAAACCAAATCTTGTTAAATCAGCAAGTCTAGGCTGCCTGTCCCCATGGTAGATAACACACTGCTCTGCCACCAACGACCAGCAACAGCTTAAATACAAGGCTCAGATCAATAGGAGGTTTCCATTAAAATCCAGCCAGCTAGGGTTCTCTTTCTACAACAAGCAGAGAAAAGGACTGGAGGGTAGTCAATACTTTCATATTTTCTATGGTGTATAATAGTATTTAATAGTACTTATAAATCTTATCATAGTAAGCAATATGGGGAAGAAAAAATAGAGAAGCAATTTTTTAATGTAGCATGAATTTTTTAAAAAACATATTCTTGTCTGATTCCTATTCAATTATTCTTCATATTAAAGTCTGAGGATTTTAAGATTTTTAGAACAACTGAAATTATGAAATGTCAATAAAAATTTTGAATGGGTAAGAAATAATGGTGAGTGACAATTATTTTTAAAGAAATGTTTGCGAAGCCTACTTCTTTCTTCTAAAAAATAAATCCTAAGAAGTTTGACTAAAATGTATTGAAAAGCATACCTAGATTTCCAGTGCTGCTCAAATCATGGACTATACAGAAATATAAGCATTCAGCCCCAGTGCTATTATTGCACACAGGTATAAAGTATTTTTTCTGTCATATATTATATTATAGTTACACTTCAAATTATGACATTTCTGGCTTTGGACTTGTACTCTCAATTTTGATTGTCTTATTTGCTTTATATTCTCCCTCAAATTCAGCTTCCTTCTGTCTCTTTGTTCCCTTTGAGTGAATTTTTTTTGGCTCCCCAGATTAGGAATAACCTGTGAGGAAAAAAAATGGATTTTATTTTTGTGCAATCAACAGTGAGCAGAGGGACAAATAAATGGGGTCAGACTGTCATCTCAGGTCACTTTATTTGCTTCATCCGCGATCCCATTACAAAAATCTCAGAATCGCAGTTTTCTGTTATTAATCTTTATTTACTCCTGTGACAGTACTGGGCATGCAGTGACCTTTGAGGGGGCTATCACGGAAGAAATGAAAGGCAGCCCTTTTAACAGCATCCATAGCTGCTTGATGTATGTATATCTACTTCTGAAACACGGTCTGGAGGTGGCAGGGCTATCTGCAAACCAAAGGAATGTACTTTGTTCTACTGTTTACTTGTCCCGTAATTTGGGGCTATGACGTTTCCTAGACAGCTGCCAGTTAAGAGTCTTGGAAGCACTTCCAGTTCACTGGAATTCACAGTTCACTAAAATAGCAAGGTGCACTAGGTGGCCAGTGCAGACTGACAACATCTGGATCATTTCTTTGGAAATATAAGTTAAAAATCAGAAACTAAATAAAATTGGGATTGGAAGAAAAGCCACTAAATTTAGTAGAAATTCTGAGAGTATGTCTGCTTTTGTCTTTCACTCTTTGCCATCTGCAGACGAGCCTGTGACAAACACGATGCCAGCAGTCTCTCTAGTTATTAAAGGTTAAATTTAATTTGATCTGATGAATTACTTTTTTCCTTCCCTCTGCAGATTATTCAGAGGATAAATCCATTTCCTGCTCTTTGCAGGGGGAAAATGAATGTATAACCACATTTCTACTGGCTGTGGATGAACAGGGAAGGACAGTCATTCACAGCATAGAACAGAAAGGTAAGCAGTGAATATTGCTTTTTCTAGGTGAAATCTGATTTTAAACCACAGATAAGGTTAGCGATCTAGAAGCAGAGCTCTTTGAAGCAGAACAGCACCTCCTTGTGTTTGTAGCTCTTCTCTGCCCAGCCAAAGAACACCTCCTCAAGTACTTATTTAATGCAGTGGTAACATAAATACTTGGCCTTTCACGAAAAATGGGCAGAATGATCCTTGGGCTGTAGGAATAAGTTAATTTTTTCAAAGCCTTGTGCAGTTCTAAGATGATGATACCAAACATCATTTTCATTCTATGATAAAACTATAATTCACTTTGAAATGATACATGCTTCATAGATGGAAAAATATTCAAAAGACTGTCTAATTGGGTACACCTGATGAAATTCTAAAATACATTTATAATTCTGTTTAATGTTGCAGTATCATAGAATAATAGAATGGTTTGGGTTGGAAGGGATATTAAGGTTTGTCTAGTTCCAAGCCCTCTGGCAAGGGCAGGGATGCCACTCTCAGAGCGGCATCCAACCTGGCTTTGAACGCTGCCAGAGTTGAGGCATTCACAGCTTCTCTGGGCAACCTGTTCCAGTGCTTCACCACCCTCACAGTAAAGAATCTAAACCTACCCTCTTTCAGCTAAAAGCCATTGCCCCTTGTCTGTTTAGATACTGGAAGGTGCTCCAAGGTGTCCCTGAAGCCTTCTTTTCTCCCGGCTGAACAACCCCAACTCACTCAGCCCATCCTCATGGGAGAGTTGTTACGACCCTCATTAAGATTTGAATATTTTGCAAAACTTGACAGTTATAGAACGGACCTCTTTATGTCCTTCCATTTAACATTAGTTCTTCATTTACAGCTGTTTCATTACTGATTTTTCATTAACTCTCCTAGGTTGGACAGGAAAGAACACAGACACCGCTTTTCGGCAGCCAAATAGTTTCTCTTCCAGGGAATAAAGATGCCTTCATACCAAATGTTAGTTATGTTTTAGGCAACTTCCTTCTTTTTTCACAAATGGGGTTTATTTTGTTAAGCCTTTGTGTAACCTTTCTCTAGCAAACATGTGAGAATGAAACTGATTTCACTGCACAAAGAAAAGCAGCTCCTGCCATAAGAACATCAGTCTGGTTTTCTGTAGGTTACTAGTACAGCAAAGGTGTTTGTAATAAAGATAGTTTTAAAGAAGGACATCGCTTAAGCTACACCCCTACATCCCTAAGATTCAAGAATTTAAATGTAAGATTTTCTCTTTATTAAATACTTTATTATGCATTTTAAGTAGATTTGACCAAAAAA